>JACEFZ010015129.1:427500-434855 GCA_014155875.1 Cepaea nemoralis
ATGCAACAATATGACTATAAGTTATACAGCCATGTTATTAAAAGTTATGCCCCTTGAAATAACTTTTCTAGAGTTAAGTCCCCTCGCTGTATATAAATTACAATGTAAAATGAAAAATTAAATAATATTAAGTAAGCAGCCGATTTCACACTAAAAAAATATCACAGTTGGCTGCGCTGGAATGAAAGGAAGACGTGTAGAAAATTTCATCTCAATCGGATGGGCCGTTCGCGAACGCATAAAGGACATACAGACATACCCACACACATCCTGTTTTATATATAAGATACTAGCTGACCCGGCCCGGCTTCGCCCAGACCTTGGTGGGGAGCATCTCATTTAATTCATATAAGTAGTCATATAAGTTCCCGTTCCCGTTACCGACTATCTGTCTATCTGTCTGTCTGTCTGTCTGTCTGTCTGTCTGTCTGTCTGACCCGGCCCGGCATCGCCCAGCTCCTGGTGTGGAGCATCTCATTTAATTCATATAAGTAGTCATATAAGCTCCCGTTCCCGTTCCCGACTATCTATCTGTCTGTCTATCTATCTGTCTGTCTGTCTGTCTGTCTGATCCGGCCCGGCTTCGCCCAGTCCCTGATGGGGAGCATCTAATTTAATTCATATAAGTAGTCATATAAGTTCCCGTTCCCGACTGTCTGTCTGTCTGTCTGTCTGTCTGTCTGTCTGTCTGTCTGTCTGTCTGTCTGTCTGTCTGTGTGTCCCTCTCTGTCTGTCTGTCTGTCTGTCTGTCTGTCTGTCTGTCTGTCTGTCTGTCTGTCTGTCTGTCTGTCCTGTCTGTCTGTCTGTCTGTCTGTCTGCCTGCCTGCCTGTCTGTCTAATCATTTATTGGTTGCAGTTAGAACAACCTTAGATAAACGAAGACCAACTTACAAAAAGCATTAGAAAGAGCACTTGAAAGATCTTTACACCTTCCCCTACAATTAACTTGGGTAAATGGAGCAGCGGCGGCAGCAGCAGCAGCAGAAGAAGAAAAAGGAGGAGTAGGAGCTGGGAGGAGGAAGAGGGAGGTGGAGGAGGGAGGAGGAGGGAGGAGTAGGAGGGAGGAAGAGATAGGCGGAGAGAGGAGGAGGAGGGAAGAGGAGTGAGGAGGAAGGAGGGAAGAGTAGTAGGGGAGGAATAGGAGGGAGGAGGAGAGATTAGGAGGAGGAAAGAGGAGGAGGAGGGGAGGAGGAGGAGGGAGGAGGGAAGAAGGAGGAAGGAGGAGGAAGGAGGAGGAGGGAGGAGGATGAGGGAGGAGGAGACAGGAGGAGGGAGGAGGAGGAGGGAGGAGGAGGAGAGGGGGAGGGGAGGAGGAGGGGGAGGAGGGGGGAGGAGGGAGGAGGAAGAGGGAGGAGGAAGAGGAGGGAGAACGAACGAACGAACGAACGAACGAACAGACTTTATTTTCAAAGGGTAACAAATTGGGCACGCAGGCCCGTCTTACATTCGGCCCTTCCAATCACTCATCTTTCTTTCATGAACAGTGCATAGGAAAAAAACATTGTCACATGAATTTTGTAAACATAAACAATGCATATTACTATGTTATGAGACACATCCACCACCCACCCACACATCCCCCATTCACTCCAACTCCCCCACCCAACCACACACACATGCAATACATTCCCCCACCCATCCACCACATCCCTACACATCTCCCCACCCACACACACCTCTCACCCACCACACATCCCATCCACCAACACCCAAAGCACACATACATTCAATAACCCACACATCCCCCACCTACACACATCTCCCCGCCCACTCACATATCCTTTACTCGTCCCATTTCCCACCAACAATCACTCACCCAATATCCTCCTCCACCCACACACCTCCAACCACCCAACCAAACACACATTCCTCAGCCACACACACATCTCCCCGTCAACTCACATATTCCGCACCTATCCATACACAAATTCCGCACTCACCCACATAATCTCCCATCTCCCCCAGCCCACTCACTTATCCCGAGCCCACACCTACAAACATCCCCCACTATCTCCTAACCTGCACACACTCACCCACCCACATATCATCTACCCACCCACATATCCTCTACCCACCCATCCCCCAATCAAACATCCCTTAACCACACACCCTTACTCATATACAATCACCCACCCACACATCCTCTACCCAACCACACATCCTCCACCCAACCACACATCCTCCATCCACCCATTCCCCCAGCCACACATCCCTTAACCACACACCCTTACCCATATACACACACATCCCCACCCACGCACAATCTCCCCACCCATACAAACATCCCTCACACACATCCCCACCCACCAAAACATTCCCCATTCACAAACACACACCTCCCATCCACGCACACACAACCCATACATTCATCCCCTCACACATCCCTGGACACACGTACTTATCCCTCAACCACTAACACCCACACATCCCTTACCCACTCATCAACACATACATCTCCTATCTACCCACCCACACTTACACATCCCAACCACCCATCTAAGCACACATCCCCCACCCTCACACACATCATTCACCCACCCACAAACCCAACCACACCTTCACCCACCCACACAAACATCATTTATCCACACCCAGCTCCCCTCCCACACAATACGACACCCACACACATCCCAAAGACACATCCCTCACCCACACACACATCTATCCACACATCTCCTACCCATCCAAACATCCCCCAACTACAATCACCCTCACTACCCACACATACATCCTCCATCCAGCCACACACACCCACACCCAGTCAGACATATCCCCAACCCACACACACATCTCCAAATCCATCACCCACACCCATCACGCACCCCTACCCCAACCCACACACATCCCCCACACACATTCACCCACACATCTCTCACCCACACACACTCCCCACCCATCCACCCAAACATCCCACACCCACATACACATCCCCAAACCCACAACCACCCCCACCTGCACACATCTCCCACCCACCACATATCCCCACACCCAAATCTCCCCACTCACACATATACCCCCACCCATCCCATAACCCAACATCAATCATCCACCAACATATCCTCCTCCACCCACTCACCCACAACCACCTAGACAAACACACATCCCCACTCACAAACACATCTCCCCATACACCCATACAGCTCGCACGCACCCACACACAAATCCCCCACCCACCCACACAAACCCACCCCGCCCACCCACAGATCCTGAGCCCACCCACACACATCACGAATCCACCCACACACACATCCCCCGATCCCCTAACCTACTATTATGATCAAACTCCCACACTTTACACACACATATAGTGACGATTGTCGTGAGCATTGTCGCAAAATTGTAAAGAAAATGGAGAAAAATTGTACATATACATTTTGTAACTTAAAAATTAGTGATGCAATTCAACTCTCTCTCTCTCTCTCTCTCTCTCTCTCTCTCTCTCTCTCTCTCTCTCTCTCTCTCTCTCTCTCTCTCTCTCTCTCTCTCTCTCTCTCTCTCTCTCTCTCTCTCTCTCGCGCTCTCACTCACATTACAGTAATGTTATATTATACATGATAAAATCAAGTGTCATACATACAAAATGATAATGTGAAAGATGAAAATACACAAAGAATATGGAATGGCATGTTACAGGACATGCGAGCACTGAATTCTCTCTCTCTCTCTCTCTCTCTCTCTCTCTCTCTCTCTCTCTCTCTCTCTCTCTCTCTCTCTCTCTCTCTCTCTACGATACCTCGTAATATGAAAGATGAGAATACATGAAAAATATGGAATAGCATGTTACATGACATGCGTGGGCTTCAACTCTCTCTCTCTCTCTCTCTCTCTCTCTCTCTCTCTCTCTCTCTCTCTCTCTCTCTCTCTCTCTCTCTCTCTCTCTCTTTACATACTCACACTCTCACACTCATTCACTCTCTCTCTCTCTCACTTACACTCACTAACTCTCTCACTTTCTTTACAGTAATTTACATGAATTCATTTTATGCTGTTAAGTGCATCAAAATGATAATATGAAAAAAAATGAGAATACACAAAACATATGGATCAGCATGTTAGATGACATGCATGCGCTCAACTCTCTCTCTCTCTCTCTCTCTCTCTCTCTCTCTCTCTCTCTCTCTCTCTCTCTCTCTCTCTCTCTCTCTCTTGTCTCTCACACACATGTACATACACACACACACACATCATACCCACGCAACACACACACCTGCACACATCCATATACTTACTCACACGTACTCACATAACACCCGAATATACACTCCCTCGCATACACTGCATGCATGCACACTTATACATACAAAGGCGAGGAGGCAGGAGGAGGAAGAGGGAGGAGGAGGAAGGAGGAGGAGGAAGGAGGAGGAAGAGGGAGGAGGAGGGAGGAGGAGGAGGGAGAAGGAGAAGGAGAAGAACGCAGGAGGAGGAGGGGGAGTAGGAGAGAGGGAGGGGAGATGGAGGTGCAGTAGAGTGATGATTACGAGGATGTTTCGTAGGGAGAAAAGTAGTAATGGGAGTAGAGGGAGGAGAAGATGGAAGAAATGAGGATTAGGTATTTGAGTGAGTTAGGAGGAGGAAGAGGAGTATTAGTGATGTGGATTGGAGGATAGATGAGGAGGAGAAGGTAGAGTATGGAGCGGATTCTCTTGAGTAGGTAGGGAGTTATTAGCATCATTGTATTATGTCGTAGTTCATTATGACCCAATCTTTTTTTGTAGTATGAAGTTTGAGGGAGTAAAGATTTGATTCTTAGGGATGAGGAGATGGATAGTAGTGTTGAGGATTGCTTCTATCAGACGTTATTCCTCTTTTTCTTTTCGTTGTTTTTTCATGTAGTTATTCAGTTTCTTATCAACTTCTTTCTATTATTTATGGGCTTTTTCTTTCCTTATATTCTTGTCTCCGTGTTCTTTCTTGTATGGTGCTTCTAATTAGAGATGATTATCATTGCTTAGGCAGTCATTCGTTATTATCGGAGAGCTGGGAGTATGGCGTTATGCAGGAAGGAGGCTACAGTCGGTGTGATTGATTAATTAATAATTGCTTCTGGAATATTATCCCCCTTATTGTATTATACTCGTCCATCTTTTGATTAACAGTCAGTTATGATTACAAATTGTTTTTTCTTTCTTTCTTATTATGATCCCTAGTTACAAGTGTCTTTTTCGTGCTTCAACTCAATTTGTCTCTTCACCTTTACGTTATTGTTTCTTTTAGTTATTGTCGTCCTTTTTCCCTTTTCTTTATACTTCCTTCACCAATGTATCTTTTTTTTACCTTTTGGTATTTTTATTTTGCCTCTCGTCTTTCTTCTTCTTAGATTATTACGCATATGCCCTGGAGATTTAATAATGGCTGAATGTGGTTCCATGCTTTCTTTAGGAGAGTTGGGCGACAGTGTAAGAAATATAAATCTCAAACATTGAATAAAGATAAGTAACTACGATTTTTAGTTTATTTATTCTCCTTTAACATGAACAGTATGAGTTACATGTATCATTATGCATTATTTTTTATATGAACACTTTGAAGAAAATGGCCTTAAAGATTTATAAAGCTATTTATTATAGACTCATATGCCGGTATACATCAACTATAGACCAAAGAGTTTATAAAATCTTTGAATAACATGCACACAAATATGCTATAAAATTTTACCGAACAGTTATGCCCCTTGGAAATAACACTACTAACAATTTTAACCAAAGATTTTTAAAATACAATTTAAAAGTTTTAAAAAAATTTTTTTATAAACCTCCGACCGTTTTTTTAAATAATTTTATTTTTAAAATAAATCTTTTTTTTTAATGTATTTAATACACCCCGAATATAATTACTACCCCTTATTTTTTAAAACCGGAAGGTGAACAGAATATCTTAAAAAGCCAAAAATTTAAAAATTTTAAGTTTGTTTCAAATTATTTCACTATAATTTTTTATAAATAAAAAACAATCTAAAAAACAAACCAAAAAACATTAAAAAACTTTTTACAAAGAAGATTTTAAAATAATCCAATTTTAATTTTTTTTTTATCACTCCTTAAATAAAATTATTACTACACTTTTACAACATTTTAATTATTGTTATTTTTTTTAACATATTTTTAAGATGTATTGACCAACACCTAAAAAAACACATTTATGAAAAAAAAAGAAAAAATTGATTTAAAATTTTTAAAATTTACAATTTATTTTTTAAAAACAAAAATAAAATATTTTAAATTAAATTATTAAAAAAAGCAATAAAACACAATTTTTTAAAATTAACCCCAAATGTTTTTTTAAAAAATTCATTTTTTTTTAATATATTTTTTTATTTACATTTTTTTTTTCATTATAACTTTATTTTTATTTTTTTTACATGATTAATTTATATTATTAAATAACATATTACATTTATTTTACATTTAAGCGTTATATTTATTTTCTATAATAATTCTTTTTTTTTAGTTTTTTTTTTTTATAACATTCTTTTTTTTATATTAAAACAGTTTTCATTATTACCATTTAATATTTTAGCTTTTCACATTTTTTTTATTTATTTTTTATACCAACCCATAACCCCCGAAATACCTTTTTTCTCAAATTTTTTTGTTTACCTTTCACTATTTCTCTTTTAAAACCATTATTTATTTTATTTCTATTTTATCTTTATTATTCATATTTTTACCTTCTTTTTTTTTTTTCATCTCCAAACTTTTTTTCCAAAAAAAATATACTTTTTTTTTTCACTTTATTTTTCCTTATTCTATATATTCTTTCTATTTTTTTTTTTTTTCCTTTTTTTACTCTCTTTATAATTCTATTCACATTTTTCCTCTAATTGTTCTTTTTTTTTTTTTTCTTTTCTGTTCTTCGCTTTTCCACTTTTTTTTATTTTCCTTTTCTTTTTTTTTCTTTTTCCTTTATATTCCTTTTTCCTTTTTTTTTTCACCTCCCGTCTTTCCTTTTTTATCTACGCATTTTTTTTCTTTTCTTACTTTTCTTTACTTTTTTTTTTCTTTTATTTTTTTTTTTCTTACTTTTTTTTTTTCTTTTTTTCTTTTTTATTTTTTTTTTTTTTTCCCTTTTTTTTCCATCCTTTTCTTTCCCATTTTTTCTCCTTGTTTTCCTTTTTTTCTCTTTTTTTTTTTTTTACCCCCCTTCTTCCACTTTTTCCCTTCTTTTCACCCCCGTTTTTTCCTTTTTGTTTCCTCCTTTTTTTTCTCACCCTCCCCCCCGGCCCCCTATTTTTTTTTTCTTTTCGTCTTTTTTTTTTTCTCCTATTTTTTCTTTTTTTTCTTTTACGGCCTTTTTACGCCTCTCTTTTTTTTTTTTATTTTTTACCGTTCCCCGCCCTTCTTCCTTTGCCTTTTATC
>JACEFZ010015130.1:2500-50000 GCA_014155875.1 Cepaea nemoralis
ATGATATGACCTTGAACTCGTTTGGTCCTGGTTTCTTCAATCCCAGTTTGATTATTTTCGTCTGTTGTTTTCTTCCCCTGTCATGATATTTTCCCCCTGTCATGATATTTTTCGCCTGTCATGATATTCTTCTCCTGTCATGATATTCGTCCCCTATGACGATATTCTTCTCCTGTTTATTCAGGTATTGATTAGCGCTCATGTAATCACGAAGTAGTGTTAGAGAGATCGGATAAAAAACTAGGCAATATAAATTGAAAGCTATAGGCATATGAGGATTTGAACCTGAGACCTGCAAATGACAGCGGTTTGCTGACGGAACAAGTGTAGTCCAAGGCAACACCAACGAGACAGCACTACCAAATGTGTCCTCAAAGACATCACTACCAAATATGTCATCAAAGACAGCACTGCCAAAGGTGTCCTGAAAGACATCACTACCAAATGTGTCCTCAAAGACAGCAATACCAAATTTGTCCTCAAAGACATCACTACCAAATATGTCATCAAAGACAGCACTGCCAAAGGTGTCCTGAAAGACATCACTACCAAAGATGTCCTCAAAGACAGCACTACCAAAAGTGTCCTTAAAGACAGCACTATCAAATGTGTCCTCAATTACAGCAATACCAAATGTGTCAACAAAGACAGCACTGCCAAATGTGTCCACAAAGACAGCACTACCAGAGGTGTTATCACCATCCGCATGAATCGAGAACTGTGAATTGTGAACAAAAAACAAAAAACGAACTATTTTGTGTATTTCCTTTTTATGTGTAAGTGAAAATAATCCTCGCCTTGGGTTGAGTAAGATGACAATGGGAAATCTCAATGCCTTGGGTTGAGTAAGATGACATTGGAAAATCTCAAAGAATTCTGGCCTTGGGTTTAGTAAGATGACAATGCAATATCTCAAAGAATCCCGGCCTTGGGTTGAGTAAGTTGACAATGGAATATCTCAACAAATCCTGCCCTGGGTTGAGTAAGATGGCAATAGAATATCTCAAAGAATCATGGCCTTGGGTTGAGTAAGATGACAATGGAATATCTCAAATCTGTAGAGAGGACCAGACCAACATATGCCTTGTTCCAGGTAATATGTGTATCCTGTGCCGACCACAACCTTGTTTCATCCTAGAATGCCTCTCCAAGAGAAGACAGGTTCAGTTACCGATCCTGCACACCTTGTTGGTTTCTGGGCTTTGAGTGGGGAAGGTGAGAACTGCCACACAATCCCCGTGGAGATAGTATCTTGGTCCACGGGCACTAGAGAAGTCTCTACGCCAATCTTACTCCAGTATGGAAGCCCCACGCTAGAGAAGTCTCTACGCCAGTCTTACTCCAGTATGAAAGCCCCACGGGCACTAGAGAAGTCTCTACGCTAGTCTTACTCCAGTATGGAAGCCCCCACGGGCACCAGAGAAGTCTCTACGCCAGTCTTACTCCAGTATGGAAGCCCCACGAGCACTAGAGAAGTCTCCATGCCAGTCTTACTCCAGTATGGAAGCCCCATGGCCACTAGAGAAGTCTCTAAGGCAGTCTTACTCCAGTATGGAAGCCCCACGGGCACTAGAGAGGTCTCTACGCCAGTCTTACTCCGGTATGGAAGCCCCACGGGCACTAGAGAAGTCTCTACGCCAGTCTTACTCCAGTATGGAGCCCCACGGGCACTAGAGAAGTATCTACGCCAGTCTTACTCCAGTATGGAAATGCCACCTGAACTATAGTATAGGGTGTTTGTAAAGTCTCACTACACGTTGTATGTAGAAACAATTTAAAGAATGAAGTACATGATGTCATCAAAATATGTGCTCCAGTCCATCGTGAAGCATTATGCAGCGAATGACTGTCGTCTGCTGGTGTAATTCTTTGCAGACTTTACAAACACCTGGTATATGCATTAGGTTAAGAGTTAAAGGCTCAGTCTGCCAGGCGATTACCAAACATGTAACCAGCCGACTAACCAACCTATTAGTGCTTATCAACAGCTGTCAGTTTATTTCTCAAATATTTAAGAATTGGGGGGGGGGGGGGGAAATCGGAAACAAGTATTTCATTCTTCACAACTTTCGTCTGTAGTTCAGCCACACGAGAAATCTCAGTGCGGATTGTTTGAGAAATCGATAAATTGGCAGCTACAAGCATGGACTCTTCGCAGAGTAATTATGGCCGACGATCAAACATCACGTCGAATTTAATTCTCAGACATGTGTCAGTTGGTTGTGATGGCTGTCCGTGTTAGTAGCTGAGGGAAGAGCAACCGCCGCCGGCTAGAACTGACATCATTCTCTTGTGGACAGTATCCTGGAATGGTGAGCGACGTGTTTTGTTACCGACCTCCATAGTGGGTTTAAAAAAAAATATCATTTACGCCTGCATAATTCACTGCCAGTTCTTCCTCTTCTTCTTTAGTTCAATTGAAATTGATTGTCTATATCTGCAATGTTGTCTCTTGTAGAAGTTCGCTGCA
The DNA here is from genome assembly GCA_014155875.1 of Cepaea nemoralis. Taxonomy (NCBI): domain Eukaryota; kingdom Metazoa; phylum Mollusca; class Gastropoda; order Stylommatophora; family Helicidae; genus Cepaea; species Cepaea nemoralis. Next base: position 4,971 of record JACEFZ010015130.1, read on the forward strand.
TTTATTTAGTTCTCGTAATGGTCCATGAAGTGTATCTTCCACTGTTGATTCTCTTGACAGAAGGTTTGCCTAGACATGTGGTTTTCGGGGCAGTCTAGGAGTTTGTGATCTGCTGTCTGCGACCTCAATTCGCAAGTCTTCATGACTGATTCGCCAATCTTAAATTACATGAGTGAAGTAGGGATAATGTCCTAAACAGGAAATAGTACACAAAATAATGGGACGGCGAACAAGGCGAGGAACCTGTATAGATCAACGGCTTGGAAAGTAAAACAGCAGAGTATGTGGCACACATGAGTTAGGACACAATGAAGAACATGGCTGGCCACTGAGAAAGAGATTCAATCAATCAATCAATCAGATGCTTTCTCCGCAATGAAGGTTGGCTGCAGTGGATCTCCAACACTGTCTGTCTCTCGCCTTGACTGTGCATTCTGTCAGGCTGATGTTCGTCCATCTCTTGATGTTATCTTCCCACTTGTATCGTTGTCTACCTCTTGCTCGCTTGTCCTCAACCTTGCCTTTCAGTATGGTTTTATAAGTTTTGTATGTAATTAGGTATTGTTTTTTTAACGTGGCGAAAATATTTCACTTGGCTCTTCTTTAATTCTTTCATCAACTCTCTCTTCATTCCCAGTTTTTCTAGAACCTTTGCATTTGATTGTTTTTTTTTTCCCCATGAAATACGACACATTCGTCTGTATATCCACATGTCCAGGGCTTCTATGCGACTTTTTAGTTGTCTGTTCAATGTCCAGGCTTTCGCGCCATACATTAGGACCTCCCAAAGACAGCGATGGAAATCACACGAAGAGGTTCTAGAAAAGATGGGGATAAGAAGAGAGTTGATGGAAGAAATAAAAAAAAATACTTCCACTATAAAAGACATAATACTCTTACAAAAGCCATACAGGTGCGTAAGGTAGAAGACGATCGAGATAGGTGCAGACAACAATGCAAGTCGGAAGATAACATCAAGAGATGGACGAACTGCACTCTGACAGGATGTCTAATCAAGGGGAGAGACAGTGTTGAAAATTCATTGCAATCATCCTTCATTGTGGAGACTTTAAAAAAAAATATTATTGAGAGATGCAGAAACCACGATGTGGAAAATGCTCAGACACCTATTTTCCCTCTCCACCTACCCCTCCGCCAATCTAGGGTAAATGATGTCCACGTAAGATATGCTCTACTATTTTGATAAATGGGTTTTAATAACCACCGATTAAGATTCATACTAAGTGACCACAAGGTTAAAATCTCCTTCCAACGGACTATTGAATAGCTAAGGCTATTGAATGGCCTACGAAACTGCTCCAGGAAGGTTAACCCATTCAACAGATGCCGGAAAGAAGTCGGATGTGTCGGCCGAAAAGCTCAAATAGCGCCCCTCTGCCCTAAGCAAGCACAACCCAATAACTTCAAAACATATCTCGAACAAACAAGGAAGCTGAAGAAGAAAAATTAAATTCTCTATTTTCTACTTAATAACCCATTGGTATTCATATGGTTGATGGTTATCTGGTTGTTCTCATCCTCAAAACTATTACAATCTTGGACAGATCCACCCATCTTCATAATTCTATCAAATAGAGTCCCAAGTTCACAACGCATTTCGCACTCAAATGTAACCAAGAGACACTTTTGACTGATAGGGACTTAATTCCCAAAGCACCCTGTAACCGCATTAAAATCGAACTGAACACACAACAGCGCACATGAACACGGTAGTGATCGAGCTCGGTGCTCGTCATTACCATTTCAGATGACCATTATCAAAGACTACAATTGCTTTAGCTCTTTACAATCTCATTTGTTGTGAACGATCGTTAGAACTTTACGAGCTGACTCGCTCAGCTGGGACACCATTGAAGACTTTTTACCCTGAAGCATTACATCTTTGTCAGTGCAAACACTTCGGCCTCTTTAGTTACACGAACAGTTGGTCGTCACAGTATAGTCAGCGCTACGTTCAGATCGTCACAGCACATTTAGCGCTACATTCGGGTCGGTACAATAGTCAGCGCCACGTTCATATCGTCACAGTAAAGTCAGCGCAACATTCAGGTCGGTACAGTACAGTCAGCGCAACATTCAGGTCGGTACAGTACAGTCAGCGCAACATTCAGGTCGGTACAGTACAGTCAGCGCTACGTTCACGTCGGTACAGTACAGTCCAGCGCAAACATTTTCAGGTCGGTACAGTACTCAGCGCTAACGTTCACGTCTGTACAAGACAGTCAGAGCACAAACTCCAGGTCGGTACGGTCAGTCAGCGCTACATTCCGGTCGGTACAGTAACATTCCCAGCGCAACATTCAGGTCGGTACAGTACAGTCAGCGCTATATTCAAATCGGTACAGTACAGTCAGAGCAACATTCGGGTCGGTACAGTACAGTCAGCGCAACATTCAGGTCGGTACAGTACAGTCAGCGCTACATTCACGTCGGTACAGTACAGTCAGCGCAACATTCAGGTCGGTACAGTACAGTCAGCGCAACATTCAGTTTGTTTCAGCACATGCAGTGCTACATTCAGCTCGTCACAGCGCATTCAGTGCCACGTTCAAGCCGTCACAATACATCTGTCAGCTCAAATTTCAGATCGTTATATCACAGTCTTCTTGTCCTGTGTGAGTCACCACCTGTACTGCTCACTTGTGTACATATTGATGTAAACAGGAACTGTTGATGCATCTGTTCTGTCCGTCCGGCTGGACAAGAAACATACACATTGCAAGTATGGTCATTAATAAATTCACATGTACTGTTGCTCTCACATAGGAGTAGAAGAAAGAAGCAGACACAGTTTAGTTTAGTTTAGTCGACGGATCAACATCACGGCACACAGGTGTAACCCATAAGTTTAATTAGTCGACGGATCAACATCACGGCACACGGGTGTAACCCATAAGTTTAGTTTAGTCGACGGATCAACATCACGACACACAGGTGTAACCCATAAGTTTAGTTTAGTCGACGGATCAACATCACGGCACACAGGTGTAACCCATAAGGTTAGTTAGTCGACGGATCAACATCACGGCACACGGGTGTAACCCATAAGTTTAGTTTAGTCGACGGATCAATATCACGGCACACGGGTGTAACCCATAAGTTTAGTTTAGTCGACGGATCAACATCACGGCACACGGGTGTAACCCATAAGTGCTCCGTTCTACTCCTAACTCAAGCCTGGGTCCGGAGAATCTCAGCTCAGTGCACGAACTCCGTAGCACCGGCAAGGATCCTGAAATACTTTGGGTAGATTTTTAACTCGAAATTTTGCCCGGGCAGCGCCGTTAGGCTACTCTTTTTCGATTTCCAACAGCCAAGGGATCTTTTACGTGCGCAACAATACACACGGGCTCCGATCTCACTACCCAGAGACCAGGGGAAATTTTGTTACTAGAAGTCCACGTGAAAAAATCCTGACCCTCACCGGGGCTTGAACCCGGGACTTCAGCACTCGAGGCGGACACCATACATTAAAAAAAAATCAAAGCTTCACTTATCCTACAGAGATTAGAATCTGTGACCCCCAAATGATTACAGTGACTCGCCACAGGAACTAGTGAGACACTTTCGATTCCCGGTAGGGTAATTATAGCTTTACATTTTTTAAATGTTCTGTATTCTCATCTCATCTCGTTCCTCTTGTTCCTTGCGGTGTCGAGGTGAAGTATAAACATCGTGAGAGTGCCCGATTATAGGCTTCATGTATCGATATTCCCATGGACTCTGCTATTCTCTCCATCCAACGTTTACGTGGTCGGTCCTCTTCCTCTATTTCCTCTGGTCTGTACATGTTCTTATTGTGTCTTGAAATCGCACATCTTTCTTCTACTTCTGTGATCATCAATCAATACATGTGAATATATTTATGAGCTGTCTTAGTAGCCTCAAAGAGTTCCCCAAATGATATTTATGTATATTACATTGCGAGTAAATTTGTTAGCTCCCCACACAGAGGGGTGCAAGATGTGGGTGCTTGTCGCCTAGCACCATGCTGAGAATTGCTGTGACTTTGGTATACGTATCTTGAATCGCCATAAGTTTGTAGTCCCCAGCAGCAGTCAACACATCACGTAGATGAGGCGATCACATACGTTCTGCCTTGGGTAGTCAAGACTAGAGTCTATTTCCAGAATGTTCTTCCGAGGGGTAAACAGAGGCTTTTTTCATTATACCTTTACCCAATACCCGTTCATCCTCAGAAGAGAAGTTATATTATGGTCCACCCCTAGCTCAGATTATTAATCATGTGACCGAGTCAGCCACAAATAGGATATTAATTTTGACCTATCACATGCTACCTAAATCTGACGCATCGGCGCTTCTGTATCCTAGCATGTAAATGTACCAGTGTTTGTGCACATGTGTAGAGATATCTTAGACGTTGTTCTCTTCGATCTTCAGGCGCTTGGGCAGACCGAATACCATCCCCTTTCAGCTTGCTTTATTTTCGCATATCCTATTATGGGACATCGCTGTCAACGCCAGCAGTTTACCGCTGTTGTTGATTTCGTGGCAAGATTACGCTCAGTAGTTTGCCATTGCTTTCTGTGCGGCCGGCTCACATATCCCGTAAGTAACGGGCTCTGTGAGAACCGCTACTGATTCTCGCACAGCTGTGTTTGCTCACGTGGATAAACGGGATTACGGAGAAGATCGCTAAGCTCTAGGCCAGGGAGACGGCTTCTTTCAGCTAGGAAACTCGAAAATTGGATCCTGAAGCGTTAGAACTATGGGGAGCAAAGGGAGATAGCTAAAGATAAAGCGGCTTGAATGGCAGTGATTGTGTTCAATAAGGGGTTAAAGGGCGCCAGGAGAAGGTCAAGCCTGATGTGTGTTTTAACAACCCCGCCCAGGTACAAGCAACTGTTTTCATTCACGCCAGGCGAACTACCATTCGGGCAACCCTTAACAGGAACTAGGAGTTGCCACAGCCCAGTGTGTCGACCAACAGGTGTAGTGGTGCGACCCGGCACACATTGTTACACCCTTAAGTGGTGTGGCCCCTGCTGGCATGCAGAGCGACAGTCTGATGAATGGGATGTTTGTAATCGTTAACACCTTAGTCACCGAAGAAGTCCGGGTACACTCATTAGCTGCGAGAGTGCCCCATGAAGCAGCGTATGGAGAAACATGACAGTCAGAAAGAATGTTATGATTTTATTACTCTGCGTGGTATGATATATATTCCAAGTGTTACACTTTCTGAATAATATCGAATTGTAGCCGTAGAACATGAACTCATCGTTGATTGTATTTCATGCCTTGTCTGCAGCGGCTGCCCGAGAGGCTAGAACGTGGAGATTTTCTTAAGGAGACCCAGGTTCGAATCCTCGGTAAGGTGTGGATTTTTATATATCGGGGGTAAAACGTAAACGTTGGACGGAGGGAATAGCAGAGTCCATGGGGATATCGATATATGAAGCCCATAATCGGGCACTCTCACGATGTTTATACTTCACCTCGACACCGCAAGGTACAGGAGGAACATGATGAGATGAGAGGGGGTAAAATGTAAATGGTAACCTGCACAGTTCGCCGCGACTGCATTAGCCTGGCGGCCTTGATTACCCAGGCTCAAGACGCACACCCCTTCTCCCAATGTCCTACACCGCATGGTACTAAGGGCAATAAATGACACTTGACAGTGACTCTGATCAGTTTAGAAAGTACACTATCTTCACTGGATTCTCCTGTTGGGGCATATACTTGAATAATATTTATGCTAAAAGATCTGCCACTTAATTTAACTAGTAGAACTCTGTCCGACACGACCCAATATCCTTGAACAGATTTTGATGTTTTCCGGTCCAAAATAATAGCCACTCCCCTTTGTCGGTCTTCACCTCCAGAATAAATAATCTTAAAATCTTCATCTATCTTGATGCCTGCTCCTGTCCATCTCGTTTCGCACATCCCTAGAATATTAATTTTTTTTCTTTCAATTTCTTGTTTTATGTTCTCTAATTTTTCGTCGTTGTTTAACGTCCTAACGTTCCATGTTGCTAATGTTAACGACTCTGTCCTTGTCTTGCGATGATCAGTCTTTAGGCGAATCTAGGCACTTTTAAAGAGGTAGTTTGCCGTTGCTTTCCTCTATGGCAGTAACCGTACTGGTCATTTGACCGCAGCCATTGACTCGAGAGAGCTCCTCTGCCTGCCGTCGTGAAACTTGAGACCATAACCAACCAATATCTGTCGTCTGCCCTCAAAATTTCATCCATCACCTGCCTTCCGTGGCCTCTTTTGAACACTTCCAATAAACGAAAACGAAATAACACCACATAATCCATAGGAAAAACACTAAAACCGCGTCATCCCAAAGAATAGATGCGCCACGTCGTCGCCTATTGTAACAACCATATACATATACGAAATGACTATTTTGCATAGAGATATGTAATCTGAATGTCAGTAAAAAGGAACTATTTTAGTGACATCTGACATCTGGTGTTTGTATTGAATTACTTGTGACATACAACAATCAGCAGTTAGTCATGAGTCGTTTCATAGTCTTTCACTATCGCTGTGGCAATTATTTACTATTCCAATTTCTTTTTCTTCTTTTGTCTTTTATTATCCCATTGGAGCAAAGGCACTCAACTTCCTACTTTACAGCCGTCCTATCGTTAGCTATCCAATTCAGTTCCATCCATGTCCTCCCGTTTTATAAATTCGTGTCGCTGGCTCTCTCGTCTATGCGTTGTTACGTCTTCGCTATTTCTCTTGCCCTAGGGATTACAAACAAATGCCGTTCTAGTTATTTGATTCTATTGCCCTGGCCATGCGGGAGAATGAATAAGCTGAAGGCTGGCAGGGAATGCGCCACTAGGTGGTATTTTACCTATGGACAAGGAAGAGGTGGTTGGTCGCCAGTGGGACCAGGTGGAGAAGGCAAGGAAACAGACTGAGGACCCGTATGTGGAGAGAGTGATATGCCGGGGGGATCGGTAGGGGTTCTGGACGAATCTCCAAACTGAGAGGGAAGACCTTGTGAACTTTAAATCAGCTAGCGGTTGGAACGATTAGAGTATGACTCTTCACTGGCTGTTGAACGAGGGGACGGAGCACATGTGGGAATGTCCAGAGTGCAGTGATGTCGGTTCTTAGCTCACCTCAACTCAACTCTGATTCTCAGATATTCTCAATGTATGTCCTATCCTATATATTCACCTCCTGGTTTACTGGTATTTGTCTAGTTCTTTCTGTGAGCTCGACATTGGTGATTCTGTCATACCATGTTGTTCCTTCTTCATGGCACATGAAATCGTGTTTGTCGTTTTCCGTGTTTCTTTATCCATACAGTAGTACTGCTGTAACGTTATAATTAAATATTATTACTTCCCTCCTAGGTTTACTTTCTTTAAACTTCTATAAATTTCCTAGTGCCCGAAACCTCCTTTTGCCTTGTATTTTGATATCTTTATCTGTTCCGTCGTCTTTGTTTACCTTGCTACCTAGATAGGTGTATTATTCCGTCTCATGAAGTGAGGTTTTCTCAAGGGATATCGGGTTATCATTTGCTAAATTTATTCTCATTATCTTTGTCATTCTTCTATGAATTTTTAACCCTAGTTTGTGTGTCCTGACATCCGGAGCTGTTAGTTTATCAGGAGTCTGATATCGTGTGTGTGACAGGCGGACAATGACGTCAGCGAAGCCCAGATCATCGAGCGACTTCGTCAGAATTCATTGAATTCCATTTCTGGCAGTGCTTGTTGTTGTCTTCATAATCCAGTTTATAGTCAGTAGGGATAGTAGAGGTGACAAAAGTCATCACCGACTCACTCCTTGTGTTGTTTTTTTCTTCTAATGCTTCTGTTGATTTCCCTCATGAATAATTGCATCTCATGCCTGGACATGTTATCATGATTCAGTTAATGATGTTCTATGGGATCCCACAATGCCCCATCAATGTCCACAGAGATTCCACGTACTCTTTCTTTAGATGTGTTCATGATTGGTTGGCTTTTGCCGGAAACATTTTTCTACGCCATGGGGAAACCAGCCCCACGCCCAACCCTCCTTCGTGGTAACTTACGGCATGTTTGGCTGGTTACATGGTGTTACTATTCTTTGCTTCTCTTAAGGATCCCAGGAACACACGGGCGGAATCCTTCTTTGTCGCCTCTTACGACATGCATGATAGTTTACTGTGGTACTATTCTTCGCTTCCCCCTAGGCTCTCGGTAACAGAGGTGTTGGGATGCAAAACGTCATTGTGATCAGTGTCCTGGTTGTGGAGGTCATTCATACAGTTTGAAGGCACGTGATTCTAAACACGCCATAGGCAGCTCGACAAAGTTCAGGTGCACACAAGAGAGAAGCGAGCATGTCCACCCGTTTTATCACCGAGCAGAACCAGAATACTTAGCTGGCATATGGAACACAAGAATCAATATAATTGCACCGGGAACATTCCCACACATGTTCCCTTCCCGCGACATGACGAGATAAAGAGGTAGGTCAAAGCTGCAGGTCACAAATTTCGTCCTTCCGTGTAGAAAACTTAAATACCACAATTGCAGTGCTAATTTGTGTTAATTTATTTTTGATTAGTATATTTCTTTAACGGTTTTCAATGTCTTATTCCCCGACGAGTTCTGCAGGAAAACTCGTGTAACGGCGCACACAGCAAGCTCAATTAAATTAGTTACAGGTTTTCATAAAGTTGAGAAGACGCGACATTCTTCATTGTTCTTTATTATTATAATCATTTAATGACATTCGATGACGTTTACATCTAGTCTGTACGATACAGGGACAATGTTATATATTCGCTTATATGTGTGTATACCAAGTGGGGGTCCATACAGGGACACGTTATATATCTGCTTATATGTGTGTACACCAAGTCGGCTAATATAGAGACATGTTATATATATATATATATCATCATCATCATCATCATCATCATCTTCCACTTCTGCCGTCAAGCGTCGTGGGGAGGAATAATTATATATCTGATGATATGTTTACGCAGTCATATTTGTAAGGAATCGTCTAGTGTTTTCACTGATTGATTGTTGGTGCTAGTGTAATTACTCCCTTTACTCCCTCTGTGTGTCAGTTGGTGTCTATACATTAGTTAATCATTTGTTAATGTTCTATGTTCCGATTTTACCACCGCCAGGCTGGTTGATCTTTGTGTCCGCGGTGAACCATTGAACATCATATCATGGAATCTGTTCAGCCTCCAGCTTGGCACAGACAGAATGTAGCGGCTGAAGGACCCACTTTCCATGCCCTGGAGGCATATTGGGAATGTAGTTCTAGGCTATATATGAAATACAAACAATTTGGTATGGTTAGTTCCTGCGAAAAGATGAGACATGCTAAATACAGACACAATGTACATACCTTACAACGGACTCCATACAGGTGAAACAGAGTGAAAAATATCCCAAACTAGAAACAATCAACAAATATATAACAATGTAGTAATATAGTAAAAAATATATATTATAGGACATAACTGGACAACCGACGTCTCGATTTTAAGAATCTCTTTCAATGACAGGACAATACAAACAGATATAAAGAGGAAAAACACAAAATGGGGAAAAAATATGTAAAGACAACTCCTTTGTTGTTAAGAAGGCATAAAAGTTGGGTTCAGTACGGTTTTTGAAAACCTGTTTTCAAAAACGTGTGTGCCTTCTAAATCTGCTAAGAAATAACAAACAGCCAAAAAATGCAGGGGTTGACTGCGGCGTCCTGTAAAGGATATGCAACTAACTTAACTCCTCTCGTGCAGGGTCTAGTTTGTTGTTGTTTGCTGTGCAATTCTGTTATTATCTCTTGCGCGTAGATAAAAAAAAAAATGCAGACAAATCCGATGTTATTTTAAGCTTCTTCTTAACGTTCTCTTTAACGAAAATCCCCCTGGAGCCGGTATACAGCAATAAGCCAGAAAACTGCAGGCTGGGCCTCACATAATGCCAAATCCTTGCATTACCAATAGACATAGGGACAAGTCGACGCGTCTCTGCGGCGATGTTTAATTACAGGACTAAGACATTTCAACCACGGTGATACATTGATTTCTTCTTCTTTGCAAGAGATTACCCTATAGTCAATAACTTTATAGGATTTTTCTTCTCCGGTGTCCGCGCTGAATGATGGCCAGAGAAATGATATTAGAGTAGATTTCTCGGCTTTCGCAGCATCACCGAATTAGATATTATGGCTCCTGTCTATCAGATCCAATGTTCTTAATCAGAATATTGTCCGCAAACTTCCGAGTCCGTCCTAATTGTGTGTCTTGTATTTTGGCGGTATTATCTATGTAAGGTCGGGTAAGAAAATGGGGTGGGGTGGGGGTGGTATGGGAGATATGTAGCAAGATGTACTTCTTCTTCTTCTTCTTCTTCAGCGTTCCGAGCCATTGAGGTTCTTTGCTGCAGATACAATCCGTCTCCATTCGTCTCTCTGGTGGACCTTCTCTTGCCAGTCGTTGATTCCAAGTGCTCGTAGGTCTGTACATGTATTATCTCTCCACCGCCTTCTTGGTCTACCTCGGGGTCTAAGGTCATTTATTTCCTGAGTGTAAGCGAGTTTTGTTTCCCTATTATCTTCCATTCTTTCTATATGCCCCAGCCAATGTAGTCTATTAGCCTTCATGATATCAGTGATTAGCGGGGACTTAAACAGATCATAAATGTCTTTGTTACTTCTTCTTTTCCACTCTCCACTTTGTGTATCCCTAATGGGTCCAAAGATGCGTCTTAAAATTTTGTTCTCAAAGGTTTGTAACAAGGCTTCGTCTCCTTTCGTTGTACTCCAGGTTTCAGAGCCATACAGCACAACTGGTCTGATAGTAAGATGTACTAATGAAATTAAATGTAGAATAGCCCAAGCGAAGGTAGATTTTAAAAGACGAAGAATATTCTCTGCCATTTATCTTTGTCAATGAAGGGTATGTAAATAGTTCTTAAGGGTTAATTTGAGCAAATCCTGATGAATGGAAGCAGATTATGGATACCAATGGGTTAAGAATAAAGTTCGTTCGTTCGTTCCTGCCGCTATTAACTATTTATAACATCGCCCACATTTGGGCAACATTCGTAGCCTGTAAACCTTGACCAAACACTGTTTCGTTATGTCATTGTCAGAAATGTTACAAATGCCCTCCATGTAACCATTATTACATCTATGTAGCCACAGTCTCTCCCAACCAACGGTAGACAGACCGAAAGAATTTATTCAGCCTGCTCCCTAACCAACGGTAGACAGACCGAAAGAATTTATTCAGCCTGCTCCCTAACCAACGGTAGACAGACCGGTAGAGTTCATAAGTCAAGCTCCTCAACCAGCGGTAGACAGACGGGTAGAGTTAATTCAGCCAGCCTCTAAAGAAACGCAGACAAGCCAGTAGAGTTCATTCAGCCAGCTCCTCAACGAACGGTAGACAGACCGGTAGAGTTCATAATTCCAGCTCTCCAACCAACGATAGACAAACCGGAAGAGTTCATTCATCCAGCTCCACAACCAACTATAGACAAACCGGAAGAGTTCATTCATCCAGCTACCCGTATCTTGCGCGTTGGCTTAGAGCAGGGGTGGCCAACACGAGGCCCGCGGGCTGCGTGCGGCCCGCCGGACGTCATGTTGCGGCCCGCGGAGTGGGAAGCGATGATGTGGTCGAGGCTATAGCACGCTTGCTTGTTTACTTTAATTAAACCCCCCAAAAAAAACATTAGGTGCGTGGCCCGGCAGAAAATATTATTTCTGAAATTTGGCCCGCCAGCTGAAAAGGTTGGCCACCCCTAGCTTAGAGCCTTAGAGGGTAGTGTGACGTGCGGTTTCATATTTCCCCAACATGAGCAGTCGAAGGTTCGCAATCTGTCCATAGCGATTTGGAAGCAGACGCTTTGCGTCGATTTCGAAGGTATGAAGTGTTGGTGGTTCATAAAGCAATGGGGACCTACTGCGCGAACATTTCCCAGTAAATCACAAAGAACCAGTAAGTGATATGGTTGACTGCAATGTCCTGGAGAGGACATACAACTAATTTAACCCATAGCGTGACTGTTGTAGTCAAGGTCAGGGCTAACCAAGACTACACTCCACCTCCAAGAGATGGTCTGGTAAGCAGTCTGTATTACTGAAGTCTGGCTGAGCCAGAGGGGGGGGGGGGGGGAAAGGAGGATCCACAAGGGAAGACAACAACAACCCCAGAATAAGCAAGTCCCAGTCAGACGTGGATCTGCGAGAAGGCGCAAATATCCTGCATACATGTAACCATGGGCAATACAACAAACGTCCACTTCAGTATCAACAAAGAGTGGTTTTAACTAGTTAGCTGCAAGCCTTTTACACGCCGTCGCAATCAGTCCCATCATTTATGTTTGGGTGTGATTTACTAGAGAATTCTAGTCCAGTAGTTTGCCATTGCTTTAATGTACGGCCGATGTCTCATACCATGGAAATCAACGCAAAGCTGTCTGCTCTCAAGTAGCTTGTGGTTGATTTCGAATGACGTAGTTAAATAAAAACTGAGGCTATATATTTTAACAACCCCAAAGGGAGACACATCCTCCACGAAACACGGGAAACGTTAGGTTCTCTTCGTGTGTAAAGACCGCTGGAGACTGGAGAACCTTACGGCTGTTCCGGACATCTACGTGTAGGCGTTCACAGCCGGTGCCGGAACACGAATACAGCCAAATCCACGACACACCGCCACATGTTGCGACGCGTCTTCCCAGTCTTCGTCAAGTAGTTCATACTCTTTGGCAGTTTATTTACACCAGAAAGAACCTGGGACAGACGTCACAGCGTAGAGTCTTTAGCGTGAGATCTGTCTGGGGCGGAGAAGGTTAGTCACAGGGGAAAAAGCCAGTTTGGCGTGAGGGCTGTTTGAGGCCGGAGAGTTAGAATAACATGGAGAGTAGAGGAGCACGGAATTAGAGCTTCTTTAAGATCAGCCTCAAATCTCTAACAACTTTTGTTTTGAAGGTATGTAAAGACAAGAACAGCTTTAAAAGAATTGTATGTTTCTAATTAATGTAAATATTCATTTTTATGTCATCATATACTGTATTTCAATTTACTTGGCGTGCCTTTGGAAAATCACGTGCCAACGCTTTGTACGCCGACTTGGTTGCCAACGACTACATCACAGTATATTTGATCGGCTTTCCGGTATCACTGAATTAGTGATTTGGTAAGACGAGATGCAACCGTATTTCTGGAGCAACAAGAAAACAATAGTATGGCTAATACAGTATATAAAGGAACGTAGGCAGACATATAGTTCGATGGGTGAATAGACGGATGGATAGACAGACAGGCAGGCAGATAAGTAGGTAAATTACAGTGTAGATATATCCATCCATCATGTGCCATGCCGGTAAGCGTGGGCGGTCATGTTCTGCCATCTCACTCGATCACCAGAGTCATGGATCAGCTCCGTGTTTCTGTCTCGACCATGCCACAAGACGAAGCCATCCAGGTACTTGCTTCTAGGTCTTCCCCTTGGTCTGTTCCCCTCGATCTTACCAGTTGTCACCAAATTCTCCAATCCATTTCTTCTCATAACATGCCCAAAGAATTTTGACTGTCTACGTCTAATTTCTCTAATCAATTTACGATCTTCATTTGTTTCTTGAAGGACTTGTTCATTGGTCTTTCTGGCTGTCCATGGTATCCTTTGCATTTTCATCAGAAACCACATCTCTACAGCCATCAGATGTTTTTTCAGCCTGACTGCTCATTGTCCACGCTTGGTATAAATTACAGTGTAGATATATAGGTTGGTATAAATTACAGTGTAGATATATAGGTTGGTATAAATTACAGTGTAGATATATAGGTTGGTATAAATTACAGTGTAGATATATAGGTTGGTATAAATTACAGTGTAGATATATAGGTTGGTAGTTGGATAGATTGGTACCTAGATGTGTGAGACGATTGTTGAGTGGATGGAAGAACGGACGGATGGAAGGATGGATAATCAGAGTGAATGATTGATTAATTGGATGGATGAAAGGATAATATAAAGATAGATAGAGAGCGCAAGAAATATGTGGTCAATTAGATACTTTATAGCGGGTGCGTTGGTGTAATAGTCATGATGTTACGCTGACAATGACGTTAGCGCAGTCAGACGAGGGTTCCATGCACGTTCTCATCAACCGCTTCGAGAGGTAAAGACTGACCACCTATGTATTCGTGCACTTCACATACCCACAGTACGTTCCTGCCACATGCTGTTTTACAAATATTGCAGCTGAGGCCAATGAACGTGATAGCCGCAATTATGTCTTTTATTTGATCACATTAGCGTTCAGTATACAGGGTGTATTTTTAATGACTGGGCAGTGCTTGAAAATATTGCCGTTCCACGTTTTGTATTTACCTATTATGTTGCATGAACTTTATAAAGGGTGAATACAAAACTTGCACCGGCAATATTTTCAAACACTGCCCAGTCATTAAAAATACACACTCTACGTATCTGTGAGTCAGTGTCCGTATTATCTATATGTGTATAAAGTAACTTACTAAGGTGCTTAATTAATTTCACACCACACTGAGGAACAGAATTTGGGAAATTCTATAATAGCCCCGTAACCTGAAGGAGGGGACATTCCAACTGCATCCCCATTTGCTAGAGCAGTGGTTCTCAACCGGTGGGGAATTCCCCCCCCCCCCCCCCCCCAACCAGGGGGAATTTTAGGGTTTCCAGGAGGGGGGGGGGAGGGGTTAAGATTATTTCAAGATCGCATTAATACAAGAACCAGTTACTTGATATTGTTTTTCCCTCTAAATTTTACGGTTCTGTACTTCTCACCCTAATGAAATTCGTTTTATAACGTAAGTGGACCCGCAAATCACGTTTTATGTAGATGTCTAGACTTGTTCTAGTATGTGTTATTAAATTTAGCTTCAATTTTTATGTATACTGTGTAATGATGAGAGGGGGGGGATTTATAGGGAGGAAATTTGAAAGGGGGGGGGGGAATGACGTTCTGAACATATCGTAAAAGGGGGGATGGGCCAAAAAAAGGTTGAGAACCACTGTGCTAGAGGATGGGAAACGTCAAGGTGTACAAACTCAGCTCTGGGGACGAGTATCCACCGGGAGCAAAGAATAGTAACACTGTTGCCTACCATGCATGTCGTAAGAGGCGACTAAGGAGGCTATGGTTCCGTCGCCCTGCTACTGAGTGAGCTGTGATAGTCAGTCACTGTGAGCTGTAAATTTCGCGTGGAATGCTTTTACATCTGTTCGCAGTTTGTAGCGTGAACTGCATGTTCGGAACGATGGCGGCCGGCTGTTGCTGGATTGACTGGTTTGCCTTTTCGGTTCATGAGTGCATTTTTCAGGAGACTCCTGGGAGTCGTCACTGGAGCTACGGAGTTCGTGCTTTGTGCAGTGTTTGCCCTGCGGAAAGAGACTGAGCCATATGGGATAAAACTCGGGTCAATGAAGTCTTTCTGGTGACTGTCGTTTCCATCGACAATGAACTGTATTTCTCGTGGAGGACTTTTGTGTTGGCATTATGGCGGCGGCATTATGCACAGTGTACCTGTGCGGGCTGTTGGCTTGCCGATACTCCTGTCTATTCCATTGTTTACATAGGGCAGTGAGGAGCATATTGTGTGATATTCACCGGCACAGGAACGGAGCATAATGGGGACCACCCGTTGCCGTGAAGTTTGAACCGCGACTAACTAACTAACTAACTAACTAAAGAGACAACTCTGCAGCTGAGCAGAGCAGGGCACTCGCTTGCCCAAATAGTTGGACATTACTGTCAACATTTTCTGGCGTAGATGTGGAAGATAAGGGGAAGCCAAGTTTTCACGAATTTCCGCATATATTATATACAACTACAAGAAGAAGACAAACAGCATTGTTTGGTCATTCGCTGAGAAAACAATCATGACGACTGGAAAGATTAGTGGGGAAAGGCAGACTGAGATAAATGTCGCTTGATGTACTGAGGCGGTGTCATGGTGGAGTATCCTCCGCTGAGTTGAACAACTACACCAGTTGGCAGGACAAATGATGATGATAGACGAACATGTTCAAAAAGAGTGTATAATCAACAGATGTGTTTAAGAACCAGAAAGGAAATGGACAAACAGAACACAAAATAAGAGGAGGAAAAAGACGCGTCTAAAAACAGGCACATGACAAAATATCTAAAAGCAACTTTCACACAATTTCCGGAAACATGAGGATGAAAAATAAAAAGACGGAAAGAACAAGAAAGATATTAGAGGATATAAAGTGGTTTTATTAATTTATTTCCGTTTGATTTTAATTTGCTGGTATTATTAAAGTTTATTTTTTGTACAGCCACGTAATTTCACAGAATACACAGGGAGGAGACAAGGAGAGTGGATTGGGAATTGACTTTTACAGCTACCTTGACCACTATCAAATCAGGTCACGTCATGGCGTGGACTATGGTTGTAATTTTGGAGTCTGGGTTGTCTCCTCTGTGGGACAGGAAATGGCGGAGAGGTCAGGAACTGACCACTTCACATTGTAAAGCGGTGATATGATACGTATGAAATTGTTAGTAGTTGGCACATACGTTAGCGTTATTGAGTATTATGTAGCTAAATAGCATCCTTGCTGTAAAATATATGTTGTTTAATATGTGGTACTTCATGAAAAGGGAAAGGTGGAGTATGTCATCACAACGAGAACGCTGGAGGGGAAGGGAGTCAGGGGGAAACCAAAGAAGATGCTGGAAGGTTAACATTATGGCATGGATGAATATCAGTATCAGAAATGATTGACGGCTCAACTAAACCCAACTAAACTCAACTCAACTCAATCTCGTGCTCAGAAAGTTATGGGTTTCTTTTCGGCCTCCGTTATTCATTTTGTGCGGGAAATGGGTTTCATATACCTCTGAGGCTCGTCGCCAGGAAGTGTGGAGTTCGTGCCCTGTGCGACACTTTCGACAGGCGGTTAGCATCTTTGCGGAGAGACTGATCTAGATGGGGAAACCCGCTGCAATGAAGTCGACGCCCTTATCTTTTAACCCCACGGTTAAAACTATAAGTGATAATCTTCCTTCACACAAGTGAAGAGTACATGTAACATTTGATCACTCTTAGTTTCTAATACGTAATTGGGGATTGTAGTTGTGGGCAGTGCTTTCATATTGTTGGAGGTTCCTTTGTTCATTTCAGTTCTTTGTTGTATGTCTTCCCCACATCTGCCATACATAATCTGCCATTAAAAGAACAACTATCAGCTTGTTAAGTGTATTTCCATCTTCTATCATGTAGTAATTTTCAGCATTGGAATGGTATTACTGTGTTTCTTCAAGTATCTTTTTGGTTTTGTTTTTAATTTCGATCCCATATGGCGCATTGATGAGCGATCCTTTAAGGCAGGGGTGGCCAACCTTTTCAACAGGCGGGCCAAATTTCAGAAATATTTCCTGCCGGGCCACGCACCTATTTTTTTTTTTTTTTAAAGTAAACAAGCAAGCGTGCTTACAGCTTCGAACACATCGTCGCTTCCCACTCCGCGGGCCGCAACATGACTCCCGGCGGGCCGCATGCGCCCGCGGGCCTCTTGTTGGCCACCCCTGCTTTAAGGCATCGGAGTGTCTTTGCTTCTAGCTACAGTTTGCTTACGCATTTCCCTCATTTTGGACTTGTAGTACATGGTTCCGTCGCCAAGCTACTGAGTTGAGAGCTTGGTACGACACTGAGCTGTGGATTGTACATGGAATGCGTTTTCTTCTGTCCGCGGTTTGTGTTGTAAACTGCATGTTCAGAAAATTAGTGGGTGGCGTGTTGCTAACCCAACTGATTTGCCTTATGCAGTAATGTGTGTGCAACTGCTGGTTTTTCTGGTGACTGCTACTTCCATCAACGATCAACTGTAATCTTAGTGGCGGAAGTTGTGCTGGCATTCTGGCAGCGACCTTATGCATGCTTTACGTGCTTTTGGTTTTGTCGAGACTGCTGTATGTTTCACTTTTCACATGGCACAGTGAGGAGTTTTCTTTTTTGTTATTTTCACTGGCACTTGAACTGAGTATTATGGGGGGGGGGGGGGGGGGGGGGGGGGGGGGGGGGGGCGCCGTTGCCGTGAAGTGGAACAGCGACTAACTAATTAACTAACTTCAAGTATTGATGTGGTTTTATCAGCTTTTTAATGAAATTACAATATGCAATTTATTAGTACATGTTAAAATATATTTAATTGTTTTCTCATTGCAGACATGATGGCATCTTAGCGTAGATGATGGCATTGCATGGAAGAAGTAACGTTTGTTTCATGCCGTTGGTGCATCTGCTCCTCCTCATCATACTTTTATCGTTGAGCTCGTCGTCTGATCCAGGGATAGCACCGGAAACGACCAGATCTGTTGGAGGCAACAGTAGCACTTCGGTCAAGCCAGCCAGGTTTTATCAATCAGCGGAGTTTGTGACTCCTTACCCAAATAGTTCTTTCACACGCCTGGCGGTCAGTGAGGAAACCCATGAAGTGTTTATCGGTGCTGTGAATTACCTGTACAGGTGAGTTGCCAGACAGTTTGTGTGGTGCAGGGCGTAAAATAAGTTGCATGTTCTTTGCAAGACGTTGCGATAAACCTCAGCCTCTGGGTTGATGTTCTAGGTCATTTTACTTCAGTAGTTTGCCATTGCATTCTGAACTAGAATTCAACGATGAAGTGCAACTGATTGATGTAGGGGTTGATCCCGCTACCAGCTGTTGGCCATCCGGAAGCTGAAGAGCTAGAACGTAGCGCTTAACCGTTTGGTCATGTCGACTGAACACTTAAAATTATGTGGACGGTACCAGCAGAAATAACACCCTTTCATGTCACCCACCCGGACTATCTCCCTACCTGACGATGATTACTCTCTGACTCAGTAAAACTCTCTATCTCCTCACTGACTATCACCCCACTGTAACTTCCAGTCACTCTCTGACTATCACCTCCCCTTCCTGAATATCACCTCCCCCTCCTGACTATCACCCTCCCCTTCCTGACTATCACCCCACTGACTATCATCCCTCTGATTATCACCCCACTGATTATCATTCCATTGGCACCTTGCCGACTTGACAGACGATAGTTTGTTACACTCTAGCTCCAAAAAGGCCATAATAACTCATCAACCCATGGTGCGGTGGGCGAATGCGATCATGTTAGGTCAATTCTCTCTGTAAATGCTCGTCCACAGTGGATGCATGTGCAACACATGGTCATTTTCACCCAACATCGCATCCATTTTTACGTCTCACACGCTCCGTGTCGTGTGATTATTTGCAATCATGTTCTCCTGTGTCTTTAATTCCATGTTTCTGGACATTTTCCATCTCATGCCAAACCGTCAGCCGGCGACTTGCTCCCAATGTGCAATTATCAACTGCCTGCTATCAATCATGCCCGCTTACACACATCTTGCTATCGTAGCTACGAGGCCGACGACCATGACATCTCATACCCACCTGTATATCACCAGAAAATATCGTCATTTAGGCATTCTACCATCAGCATCCTCACTAACGTGTCCTCATCATCTAAGTACTACGAAGACTGAGCATGAATATACCGTCACACAACTGATACTTTCAATACTTCAGTCATTTCTGTGATTTTGTCTTGCCACGTAAGTCCAAGTATTCCTCGCAGACACCGCATATGAAAGCTGTTTAACGTTTCTCTTGGCTCGTGCAGTAAGTTGTCCAGCTCACGGACCATAAAGAAGCAGTAATAAGGACATATGCTGATCGACATGCAGTAACGCTTCCGGTTCCCCAGACTCTCGTTTTCTTAAACCTGTCATGTTGTTGCTGCTCTACAATACCTGTATGTGATTTCCTGATCTAGGGTATACATTGCTATGTACTCTGATCCTCGATCACGTACCCCATGGTCTGACTATCTCTAGTTCGCATTCAGCGTAGTCAATAAGATTGAGTGCGTACTCCGGTGCTACCCTGTGACATAATCTGTAAGTCTTCTTTTGTCTACATTGTGAACACAAATATCAGCAACAAGCATTGGAGAATGCAGATAGTAGACGTTGTAATTCTTCCTCAGAGTGGGTCGTCAATTGTCACGCATTATCTGCAAAAGCAACTCTCTCGATCACGAACTTCCAATTTGGTCTTGGCCCATATCAATCTCTGCGCACTTGCTCTGAGGCTGCCATTGTGCGCTGTCCGGAATGAATTTACTAGACCACAATCTGGATCATGACAGGCATATTTCAGTAGAAGTGGAAAAGTATATTCCAAGAGGGTGGAGCTAATACACACCCGTGCGTGACACTGCATCATTGCATTAATCCACACTGATTATCAACCCACTGATTATCACCCCGCTGATTTTCACCCTCCCCCTCTTGACTATCATCCTCCCCTCCTTTCACCTTCCCCTATCACCCCGCTGACTATCACCCGCTGACTATCACCCTTCTGACTATCATCCCACTGACTATCACCTCACTGACTATCACCCCTCTGTCTATCACCCCGCTGACTATCACCCTTCGGCTGTAACCATTTATCACCATCATCATCATCATCATCATCATCATCATCATCATCATCATATCATCATCATCATCCACTTCTTGTCCTGCACAGAATTTTCCCCCATAACATCTTTCTAAATGTCTCTCTATCTGTGCCAGATGTCCAGCCTCTGTTGCTGTCATGTGTCAGTTATCTGTTATATCTTGAATCCGCCTACGATGTGGTCCTCCTCATCGCCTCCCTGCTATACATCGCTCCTCGTTTTTGACCTTTTCTGTCGCTTACATGTTTGTTTGTCTTCAGTCTAGAGCAGTGGTTATAACCGGTGGGGAATCCCGAATTTAGGATTTCAGTGTGTGTGGAAGTGGGGAATTAATATTATTTCAAGATCGCGTTAATACAAGAACCGATTACCTGATAGTGTTTTTCCCTTCAAACTGTACTGTTCTTCTAAAATTCAATTTATAAAGTGAGTAGACCAATAAAAAGATGTCATTTGAAACGAGAAAAAGAGTGTTGAGGGGATACATAGAGCCTGTTCTTTTGTATGGATGTGAAACTTGGACAATGAGCAGTCAAGCTGAAAAGCATCTTATGGCTGCAGAAATGTGGTTTCTGAGGAAAATGCAAAGAATACCATGGACAGACAGAAAAACCAATGACCAAGTACTACAGGAGACAAATGAAATCGTAAACTGATTAGAGAAATTAGACGTAGACAGTCAAAATTTTTTGGTCATGTTATGAGAAGAAATGGATTGGAGAACTTAGTGACAACTGGCAAGATCGAGGGGAACAGACCAAGAGGAAGACCGAGAGGAAAATACCTGGGTGGCTTGGCCACATGGCATGGACGAGACAGGAACACTGAGCT
The DNA here is from genome assembly GCA_014155875.1 of Cepaea nemoralis. NCBI lineage: Eukaryota > Metazoa > Mollusca > Gastropoda > Stylommatophora > Helicidae > Cepaea > Cepaea nemoralis. The sequence goes on from JACEFZ010015130.1 coordinate 26,342, forward strand.
GATCCACGACACTGGTGATCGAGTGAAATGGCGAGTCATGACCGCCCACGCTTTCCAGCATGGCACATGATTGATTGAGACCCACAAATCATGTTTTATGTGGACGTCTCGACTTGTTTTATTACGTGCTATTAAATTTAGCTTCCATTATTACGTATACTGTGTAGGGGCGGGGCGGGAATGTTAGGTAGGAAATACGAAAGGGGGGAATGACATGAAAAATATGGTGAAGGAGGGCACGGGCCAAAAAACGTTGAGAACCACTGGTCTAGAGATTTGTGTTGGATTTATCTTATATAGCAAAATACTGTTTACCACAGTGAAGGGTGTGTATGGGGCCTGGGGTTTGGTAAGGATCGTTTATGTGCTCTTTCCATTTGGCTCTGTAAGTTGGTTTTCATCCCTCTAAAGTTATTCTTTTTTGTCATCATCATGTGCCATGCCGATAAGCGTGGGCTGTAATGTTTCGCCATCTCGCACTATCACCAGAGTCGTGGGTCAGCTCCGTATTCTTGTCTAGACCACGTCACGTGGCCAAGTCATCCAGATATTTACTTCTCTGCCTTCGCCTTGTTCTTTCCCCCTCATTCTTGCCAGTTGTCACCAAATTCTCTAATTTATTTCTTCTCATAATGTGTCTAAAAATGTGATTGTCTACGTCTAATTTCTCTAATCAGTTTACAGCTCTCATTCTGCTGTTTGTAGGACTTGCTCGTTGGCTTTTCCTACTATGCATGGTATTCTTTGCAGATTTCTTCAGAAACCACATTTCCACTGCCATTAGATGTTGTTCAGCTTGTCTGCCAATTGTCTATATGTCACATCCATACAAAAGTATATTGTTTATCGTTTCTTTACTTATTCAGTCTCTCGGTAGAGATTTGTTCGCAGCAGACGAACATAATCTCCGGCGGGCCTATTCTCGCTGGTCGCGAGATCCGCACAGTGGAAGGATGGGGGATTTGCTTGCAATAGACAGGCAATATCTCCTGCGGCAGCTCTGGCGGCCTATTCCCGCTGGTCGCGGGGTCCGCTTAAATTCAGGTGGAGATCTGGACACTTGTGATCGACAGATGTGCGCGCCCTTATGGTCCGGGCTCTTACGAGGCCCTCACCTGTGGGACTTGGCTGAACGCCTCTAAGCCGAGCCCCTTGGGTGTCAGGGTCTGGCCATAACTCGCCACAGGCTCGTGGTGGCGAGGTCTCGGAGGATTGACGCTGCGCCGACAGCGTCTGCAGCCTAACTTGTGTCGTTTGGCCGCCACATGTTTCTCTGAAGCTCTGCCCAGGCATTGTGATGGAATATTGGCCACATTCCAACTCACACACTTTGGTCTGTCAAGACTGCAAGGTGCCACTCACAAAAGTATAGGTTCTATGTAGCACTTCAACATTATTTCTGTCCCTGCAGTTGACATAATTTTACCATTATGTTTTCCATCTTGCAAAAGGCTATCTTTGCCATATATATATATATATCTCGCTGTCAACACCAGCATCTTTCAGCTGATTGTTGATTTCTTGGCAAGATTACGCTCAGTAGTTTGCCATTGCTTTCTGAGCAGCCGGCTCACATACCCCGTAAGTTACCGACGCGATTCGAGCCACAGCTGATTCTCACCGTCGTCACATTACTTACGAGAGTATACGAGATTACGGAGAAAAGTCGCTAACCTCTAATCTTTGCCATAGCGATTCTTGTTCTAATCTCTTCAAGGCACCTCCCATCAGATATCATGACTGTTCCGATATAGTTGTACCAGTTTATGTGTTTAAGACTATTCTCATTTACCTCTATATTACAATGTGGTATTTCTTTCTTCCTAGTGACGACCATAATCTCTGTCTTCTAACTTTGATTCTAACCCTATCTGTGCACTGTGTACAACAACCGCGGCTACTAAATGTTGCTGTTCTTGATACCATCACTTTTACGCGGTCTTCCCCGTGTGCTGTATCTGTCATATGTCTTCAGTATGGGTGTTCTGTCATATGTCTTCAGTATGGGTGTTTGTGGTATATGGTGCCAAGGCATTCGTGTGAGATGACCGAACCATTTTGTCTGCCTGTTTCTCTGTCTGTCTTCCTTATCAATGATACAGCATCCTTAATAAGTCTTTAGCGCATGCTACTATTTAGTGCAAAAAGAGCATGCAACAAAATAAAAATAAGCCTTCTCGCAACTTCAGTACTCAAAGCTCATAAAGTAGAAGTGTTGCTTACAAAACGCCATAGCTTCGAGGGTATTTTCAAAGTGGCAGAACCCCATACATACTAAGTCACGGCATTAAAAGGCCCAATGCCCATCTCTATCAGCCGTAATCAACGGAAGGTCCCAGCAACATATTTGATAGCTATCTTACTACAGTGTAGGACACTACAGCGTATGCTGTAGGGGGTAACAGCTTTACTTGCAATTAAACACCCACTTCCTGCCTATAAACTGGCATATAGAAGAAACCACTGGGTTAATAAACATAGACACCTATTGCCATTACTGGGCGTGCCTTTCCGTGTATAAAAAGAAACTAGCCATGTGTGAACAAGGGACGGTAAACAGATAAACACAGCTGCAAATTAACGCGCGCATGGGCGGTGTATTGTACATACAGATTGTGTGACATGCTAACGCATGCGTGCCAAATTAACGCGGGTGAGGGAAATTCCCTTAATTACATATGAGGCTATTAATAATAATTTTCGAACGGGTATTTCCGATATCAGGAAGTATCTCTCACACGAAATCATTGTTCCAGAAATGAATATTTGCATGACATGTGTTTTCTAATTTGATCAGTAAGAGCTGCCCTTATCTGGCAGGGCTACGGCTTGGAGAAATATATGGCTATATGTGAAAGACCTTCTCCTTCATCGCGCCTTCTCCTCCTCCTCCCTCCTCCTCCTTCGTCTTCTACTTCTGTTGCTGCTTCTCCTCTTTTTATTGCTGCTGCTGCTGCTGCTGCTGCTGCTGCTGCTGCTACTGCTGCTGCTACTACTACTACTACTACTACTACTACTACTACTACTACTACTACTACTACTACTACTACTACTACTACTACTACTGCTATGAGTACTGCTGCTGCCACTACTACTACTACTACTACTACTACTACTACTACTACTACTACTACTACTACTGCTGCTGCTGCTGCTGCTGTTACTACTACTACTACTACTACCACTACTACTACTGTTGCTGTTACTACTACTACTACTACTACTACTACTACTACTACTACTACCACTACTACTACTACTACTACTACTACTACTACTACTACTACTACTACTACTACTACTACTACTACTACTACTACTGTTGCTTCAACTCACAACAAAGATCACTACCACCTAAACCAACAACTCGCAACTCACAACTCTTAAGACCAACAACTATGGAAATGTCAGAATTTAACATGGTTCATTGTTATATCACATAACAACACATATATTGGCAGTCAGCAGGCGTCAGCCGCCATGTTTTGTGTAAGTAAAGTAAAGCCAAGCGGACTCAAATAAAGTAAACTCATCATCATCATGTACCATGGCCAGGTAAGCATAGCCGAATGGATAAAAGTGCTCGTCTTTAAATATTTGGTGTGCTGATGCAGTGGTTGCGGGTTCAACCTCTACATCGGTCAGTGGTTGACTTCTCGTCCTTGGCTTGGAAACGTAAATTACAAGTTTTTCTGACTGTCGGAATGGATTCGTCTGATAGGCGAGGTACACTGGTGATAGGAAAAGCTAATCCACATGGAAAAATGTGTCCAGTGTACTAGAAGTAGCGAGCGAACGAGAAGTAAAATGTACCATGACGATAAACGTGGGCGGACATGCTTCAGCATCTCACACGATCACCAGAGTCGTGGATCAGCTCCGTGTTCATGTCTCGACAATGCCATGTGGCCAAGCCATCCAGTTATTTACCCCTCTGCCTTCTCCTTGTTATTTTCCCCTTCAGTCTTCGCCATTTACCACTAAAAATAAAAGTTTGTTGCATATCTCTTTACATGACTTCACAGTCAACTTCGGCCTTTGCTGTTGTTGTTGTTTTTTTTTTTTTTTTTGCTGTTTGTGATTTCTTGACAATTTACGCTCAGTAGTTTGCCATTTCTTTCTGAACTGCGGGAACTCATACCATTGTACGAAAATACAACGCAAGGCGGTCTGCTGCAAAATCGCTGGCAGCTGTGTTTCGAATGCTGTGTGCCGGACTACGAAATGCGTCCGCGACACCTCGGGCACAGAGCTGGCGTATTTCCTGGGAGCATGTCAACATGTATGGCCAGACAACCATAGTCATACCGCGCTGCTGTACGTATGTAGGACAGATGGGTCTTTGAGCCTTAGGAATTAAAGGCCGCATGGCTAGTGCAGTCTCCGTGAACTGTGCAGGTTAGAGTTTTCTTTTTGCCCCGGACAGAAAAAAGTTCCACACCTTACCGAGGATTCGAACCCGGGTCTCCCGAATGAGAGCCCGGCTATTCTAAGTCACTCGACCAGCCGCTCCCCAAGTGCCCATTAATACACATAAATATCGTCCATCCTCATCATGTAGCAGGTCCTCGTTCATGGCCCTCATTCACTTGCCGGCTGAACAGATTATGGGTCACGTACCTGCTCCCCTGCCCCGTGCAGTTTCGTGCCCAATGTGTCATATGTCCATCTTCATTCTCGTCGACACCTGACTATCCTTCCAGGAACCATGACTTCCACCACTGTTCTTTCCAAACCTATAATTGTTCTCATCTCAATACTTTTGATGGCCTCTCGAGTTCTCCCAGTGGACCCCGCTTCCTTCAGTTGCTGCGCGTGCGTGTGAATCAGGAGAATCTAATCCGAACTAGACTTGAATAATTAATACTCATGATTAAACATCCAAGAGGCAAGGCTGTCTCGGCTTGGTTACAGTATTGGACCTTATTGGATCCAGTATTGGATCCACCATTGCGCATACTTTATCTGTGGCCTTGACTGCGAATATGTGTGAGTGAACCAACGACAACATGAAGTAGAATGAGTTGTATTTTGGGCCTTTAATGTGTAGCTTGTGTTAAAGTACTGTACTGGAGGGCAAGAGGAAGTCCTAGGAGAATCTACATCACACAAACATGCACGGAAAAGGGGGTAAGAAAGAAGAGAGACTTATGTTGGGCTGAAGAGAGTTGCTGAGAATAGGAGACATTGGAGAAACAATGAGCTCTCTCTTTCTCTCTCTCTCTCTCTCTGTCTCTCTCTCTCTCTCTCTCTCTCTCTCTCTCTCTCTCTCTCTCTCTCTCTGTCTCTCTCTCTGTCTCTCTCTCTCCCTCTCTCTCTCTCTCAAACGGAGTACGCACAAACTACGCCAATCCTTGTTATCCTTCTTTCAATACCCCAGATTCACTTTCCAATACCGCAGATTCGCATAACCGCACCTACGTGTATCTGACCCGCTTGGCTTCACATGCAAGATCTCATCTAGATCTCCCACTGGCGCCTTACGCAGTGGCCTAGTGTTCCGATTCCGATTCAGCTAAGACGTGGGGCCCCCGTTCAACCATCGACTATACCGATTTCGTTGTATTTTGGGCCTTTAAGGTGTAGCTTGTGTCAAGTCTTTCTTAGATTGCGCTGCTTGTTTTCGGCTTCCTGGCTGGCGAGTGTGACGTGACCGCAGCCGCTATAGCCAGAATCTCTTGAACAACACGCGCCAACGTTTATATGCGAAGCCTGATAGACTTTGGAAGTCAAAAAACATCCGTGACATGACAAACTGCTAGACGTTAAAGACACCGAAACATTCATTCACAAGATGGACAGCTTCTGACGATCAGAAATCCACCATTGCGCATACTTTATCTGTGGCCTTGACTGCGAATATGTGTGAGTGAACCAACGACAACATGAAGTAGAATGGGTAAGCTTTATCAGATAACAATCAAATGTGACAAAATGGACGTTGCGACACGAACCTTTGTGAGCGCACGAATAATACACAGGCACTGATGCAGCTACACTAACAATATACACAAATTACTTAACTGATGTTGATCCGTCGTATGTTCAGATTTTTTGTTCAAACTAGAACGTGATAAAGGCATAACATACTTATATAGAGGGTCTGTGGGAAAAATCCCTTAGGCTACAATAAACGGTTGCTGGGAAGAATGCTGCAGCTTGTAACTCAGTTGGAAGCCTTACATCAGGGGCCAGGAATCTTTTTTTCTGCCAAGGGCCATTTGGGTAATTAGAACATTATTCAGAATCCATACAAAATTATCAGCTTAAAAATTAGACTACAACATTCGGTCAAACATTTAACTAACTCACCCCTACTATAATGACTGGTACTGCTTCTCTTTGATAGAGCGTATGGTGTTAACTGGTGTTAATGATGTTGCTACTAGATTCATTGATGATTATTTATAAAGCTTCCAGATTTATTGCATTTCGTGTCCTGCCTGCGGTTGCTTTAGCAGGGCCAGACTGTGATTTCGCGGGCCTTATTTGGTCCGCGGGCTGAACATTTCCACCCCTGCTTTAGATAAACGCTGAAACGGAATTTATTTATTTAAATAACTCAACAAACCATACCCAAGCTATCAAAAGCTTTACACGAAGGATCAGTGGCCACGGCGTTGGGGGGTGCACAGGAGGAGATGTTGCAGAAATTGTTACGTAAGCTGCCCTAGGGCTTCACAAAGAGGGGTCTAAAACCATAAAAACATAGATGCTGATGTAGTTAAGCAGCCTGCTTGGAACATTCTCCAGCTCAGCACAGCGAAATCTGAGAAATTGGCTTCATTGTTGGACCCGGCTGCTAATGCTGTCAGGGAGTCGGATCTGGCTGTGGAACACAGCCTCAATTTACAGCCCAGCTTAGTGGTGCATCTCTTCCAGTCTCCGAGCTGTTCAACAACAGTGATGGAAATCACAGCAAACAACGCCGCCGCAGAACAAAGAAATCGCCATCAATACAGCCTTGGGAGAGTCGAGGGATAGCCATGAGGTGAAAGGCAGTAGTCGATGCTGGAGATGTCAGACTGCCCTACCCCCATCACTCAGATTGTTTTAAATATAATGTGTTGTTTTTTTTACGCAGAAGCCATAAATAAAAGGTTGCGCCATTTACTGTCCTAACATATTTCGCTGCAGCTCGTGTAGTGCATATTGCAGAGTTATATATTTTCGAAGTGAATAAATGGATAATACTTCGGCTGAAATATTTGAACCACAGAGTCACTGATATTTCAGCCAAAGTAATAAAAGCTGCCATAAGTGCTAATCAGTCCCTCCTCCTTCTTCGTCTACTGCTGCTGCCTCCTTTTATATCATATTAGAGTAAAGGCCCTCATACAACTCGCCCAAAACCCTATATAAACGGGTCCACGGTTGATTGGATTTTAGGGCTTTTGTAAAGGGATGAGATAGTGCTTTTTTACGGCATGCATAGTAAGTTAAATATCACGGTAATACTAAATTCTTAAATCATACCGATAAATTATAACTCACAGAGACTAATCGCGCACTAAACCCTCATGTACTGCTGGACTTAACAGAAGTGATGGTCTGCACCTTGATGTAGCTGTGGCATTTCAGAGTCTTTTATAGCTAGATCATCTGACATCCTGAACTCCCTCAAGAAGACAGGAGTAGTAAATGACTAACGGGATGGATTTGATTCCGCAAATTTGATCAGGCTGCAAGCACATTAAGCCAAACTGGATCAAGCTAGACTAGAGCGCCATAAGAGAAGCCAAAGAATAGTCATCCAACAGAGAAAGGGTGTCATCAGTCGCTACACGCTGAGGGAGATACTGAGGAGGGCATCTGCGCACTTATGGCATAATAGTTTCATGTACCATGAGGATGATTTTTTCGCCTACGGCGAACTTCGTTCAGGCAGTTGAGCTCTCGGCTGATCGAAAGAGAGATTAAGACATCCTGAAAACCCTAAGGAAGAACTGGGGTGTAAAGACTGGGAAGCAATTGCTGGTGTAATCAAATCAACCTACACTGAGATCTACACCGCGAGGACCAAAAATTATCTACGTCTTATCGAATATCGGTACTTCCCCATTTCTCGCCTAACATATGTTTCTGAACTTACGAACTTCTAATCAGACACCATGGGACATACAAATGGCAAATTCGATGTCTTTGGAAACGACGGATACACAGCATGGCCTGAAAACCGAGATCACCGTGTAGGATTGTTAGTCGTTTGGATCAGGCTGGCTGGTAGCCCAGTCATCTACTTCGTGTGCTTATTGGCTCTCTCTCTCTCTCTCTCTCTCTCTCTCTCTCTCTCTCTCTCTCTCTCTCTCGCTCTCTCTCTCTCTCTCTCTCTCTCTCTCTCTCTCTCTCTCTCTCTCTCTCTCTCTCTTCTCTCTCTCTCTCTCTCCCTCTCCCTTCCTCTCTCTGGATCTGTGTGTGTGTATGAGTGATATGCGAAATCTCTAGAAGCCTTGTCAGTACTATACGCCATTTGAACATGATCCCCAGCATTGTAGTTGTAATTCCGATTCGGATAAAGCATCATTAATCATACCGACATACAATTAGACAGCCTCATAAACAATACCCCGGAGAGCTATAAATATACGGGCTTTGTATGTCCAGGATGTGAAATGTTTTAGGTGGCACTCCTTGGAAGTGAAAGAAAAAGGTCACTTTCAGACTACGTCCTGTCGTCAAATATTAGACTCTTCAATAAGCTAGGATGTAAAGAATTAGTAGATCAGTAGATAGTATCCAGGTATGAGCCATTAAAACTGGCAGTATTAAGTGATTTAAAGAAAGTTACACTCGCACATTTTTCGAAGACGCAAAAATATAGTATGGTAGGCAACTCTCTCTCTCTCTCTCTCTCTCTCTCTCTCTCTCTCTCTCTCTCTCTCTCTCTCTCTCTCTCTCTCTCTCTCTCTCTCTCTCTCTCTCTCTCTTATAAGTGATGTTGAATGAAAGAATGTATGAGAGGAAAGAAAGAAGAAGGGCAGCATGTCAGACGGGCCTGCGTGCCCAATTCTTACCCCTTTGAAAATAAAGATTGTTTGTTCGTTCGTTCGTTCGTTCTCTCTGATGGCTCAACTAGACAGCAGCGTCAGAGACTGGAGCTAGTGCAACCTGACATCGTGCAGTAGCAGTAGCATAACACATTTCTGAATGTACACTTGCCAAGATTATAATCATGACAGACTGAGAGAGGAGGCCGGGACCGACCAACGCGACGCTGGATGCCCTGGGTATGAACATGCATAATGGAGGGGGCTTAACGAAGAATAGGAAGTCTTTCCGCTGGGTTGTGGTGGAAGCGGCGCTCTGTACAGGATTTGCTACATGGTGAGGATTGTAACATAAAGAGTCACCACAAGAGACAGTGTGACATCCTAGGACACAGCTGACGTGACAAGGATATCAACAAAATACAGTGTACACATCACACATGTCTTCTTCCTCTCCTTCCTTTCATCTCCTAATAGAGTATAGGCCCTCAAGCAATTCCAGCTTTTTGTAGACAGTTTTCGTGGTAGGTTGGGATTTGCATCTAAAGTTCTCTACGGGATGAACTGGCTGGTCTCACGTCAAATCCCTTACGACATGCATGAAATTATAGTATAAACTGCATCGTTGCCTTGTGCTGTACAAGACCACATTCTGTCAGCAACGAAGTTGGGGCAGAAAAATGTACTGAGAACAGGACAAGGGAGGGGAGAGGGCGGCTAAAGGATTAATGTTGGGAGAAGGCAAACACAGGGCAGGACGACAACATGCAGGATCAAGAAAAGACTGGAGGGAAAGAATGCCAAAATATCCAGAACCAATATTTGCTCATGTGCAGGGGGAAAGCCCCACGATGTCGACAATAGTTATGGACCATTATAATTTTCCCCATCCAAAGCAATTTCACTATCCTCTAACAGAAAATGAAAGCTAACTGGGGTATGGAAAGGAAGAAAGAAATTATGTTTGCTTGAGTAATTGGAAGATAGAAGTAATGGTAATATCACAGAAACGGATCTTTTATATGTGTTTAATGAAAAGCAATGGTATTAATGTAAAGCAAACACAGAATTTCAATTATCTAGGTATATGGATAGCATAAGATCAGTGATGCATCACAGAGATCAAGAACAAAACAGAGCAAGCAGAATCTGCATCCTATAAAATGAAGAACATCTTATGCAACATATGTGTCACTGGTGATAAGAAAACATAAATATTGCATGTTACATAGAGCCGCGTTCATCAAATGGCTGTGAATCCGTATTAATAAACAAGTGACAATAAAAAATCCCTCCAGGTCTCAGAGATGTGTTACAGAAGAATGATGAAAATATTTTGAGCAGCCAAATAAGTAATCTAAATGTTTTGAAAGAGGGTAAGGTACACACACAACTTATGGCAGTCAGCAGGAAGATCATAATTTGTTTGCCGCATTACGAGAAGAGAAACACTGGAACATGCTGAGACAAGAAGAAAGATTTATGGAAAGGGAGATTGTAGAAGGCAGCAGGGGAGATTCTGGACAATCCTTTGTAATGGCGCGGACAAGCATCAGCACAAAAAATGACACATATACCGTTGAAGATTACAAGATGTGGATTAGCATGACCGCACGCGTCAGTTGGCAAGACACTTGATGATGATAGTGGTGATGATAATGAAAAAGACAGAAACAAAATATCAAATCCGAACAAGTTTAGTCAGTCGTAGTTTTCTACCAGGTTATTCAACCTTCAGTATGCAGAACTATCGGCCGGGTTTCCCCAATCTTATCTCGGGTTCCCGTTCTCTGGATGTCTGCTTTCCTTCAGTCGAGGATGTCTAGCGACTCCCGTGTCTTGCTGCTGTCGTGAATGGCGTCATTCTGGTGTCTACCAGATAAGGGCGACAAGTGCGCGCCATGGGCAGAGAAATATGTCCGACGTTCGCGGGACGGTAAACCGGCTTGACCTTTTATTTCCTTTACCCTCGGAAAACCGCAAATGTCTCTCAGATTTCTGGAAATCTGGAATGTCCTTTTGCTTTGTGGACATTCTGAAATGACTGGTTAGGGTTTGGGAAATTTAAAATGAGGCTCCGTGAATAGAATGTCAGCCCTTCCGTGCTAGAATCCCCTTATATCGGTATCATTTATTAGATGTTTCCGTGGCCAAATGGTTACGCCGTCTGCCTCGAGTTGTGAAGGTCGAGGGTTCGTTCCCTGGACTGTGTCGTCCAGATCACGTTTGCTGTTTTTTTTTTCCGGAGACTCCTGGGGGTTATCGCTGGAGCTACGGAGTTCGAGGTTTGTGCGATGCCCACGGCAAGCGGGTTGGCGTTCTGCGGGGAGAGACCGAGTCAGAGGTGATAACATCTGGAGCAGTGGAGTCGACATCTCGATTTGAGCTCTTATAGACTGTAGATCCTGTATAGAATGTTGCTATTTGTAGAGTGTTTCTATTTGTAGAATGTGGCTAGTTGCAGAATGTTGCTATGTGTAGAACGTTGTTACTTGTAGAATGTTGCTATTTGTACAATATTGCTACTTGTAGAATGTTGCTATCTGTAGAATGTTTCTACTTGTAGAATGTTGCTGTCTGTAGAATGTTGCTGTCTGTAGAATGTTGCTGTCTGTAGAATGTTGCTATCTGTAGAATGTTGCTATATGTAGAATGTTGCTATCTGTAGAATGTTTCTACTTGTAGAATGTTGCTGTCTGTAGAATGTTGCTATATGTAGAATAATGCTATATGTAGAATGTTGCTATCTGTAGAATGTTGCTATCTATAGAATGTTGCTATCTGTAGAATGTTTCTACTTGTAGAATGTTGCTGTCTGTAGAATGTTGCTATCTGTAGAATGTTGCTATCTGCAGAATGTTGTTATCTGTAGAATGTTGCTACTTGTAGAATAATGCTATATGTAGAATAATGCTATATGTAGAATAATGCTATATGTAGAATGTTGCTATCTGTAGAATGTTGCTATCTGTAGAATGTTGCTACTTGTAGAATGTTTCTGTCTGTAGAATGTTGCTGTTTGTAGAATGTTCCTATCTGTAGAATGTTGCTACTTGTAGAATGTTGCTATCTGTATAATGTTGCTATCTGTAGAATGTTTCTATCTGTAGAATGTTGCTATCTGTAGAATGTTGCTACTTGTAGAATGTTGCTACTTGTAGAATGTTGCTATCTGTAGAATGTTGCTATCTGTAGAATATTGCTATCTGCAGAATGTTGTTATCTGTAGAATGTTGCTACTTGTAGAATGTTGCTATGTGTAGAATGTTGCTATTTGTAGAAGGTTGCTACTTGTAGAATGTTGCTATCTGTAGAATGTTGCTATCTGTAGAATGGTGCTATTCGTAAATGTTGCTATTTGTAGAACGTTGCTACCAAAACTGCCGCTGGCCGAACAGATTGGTCAATCCTTTGCCAGTTCTACCACTTCGTGTATTGTCACGCTCAAGGTGTCTGCAATTTTCCAAGGCCACCTTCGTGTCGGTCAGCCTCAGCCTCTTCTTCCGGCAACCATACTTTCATGAGAAGTGGCTACTCATCACTTGTTATATTGACCACAACACCCACCCAGTGCCGATCAGTATATAAAAATGGATTTAACACTATATACTTATTACGCCTAGCGGTATGCAAAGGCGTGGTTTGACATAGAATAGAACTAAACTGAATGTATATGATTAAGTTAGTTAGTCGAGGTTCCAGCTTCACGGCAACGCGTCGTCCCCATTATGCTCCATTTCAGCGCGAGTGAATATCTCACAAAATGCTCCCCACTGTCCCATGTGAAAAGTGGAATAGACAGGAGTCTCGGCAATCCAACAGCCCGCACAGGTGCACTGTGCATAATGCCGCCGCCAGAATGTCAACACAAAAGTCATCTATGAAAACTACAGTTCATCGTCGATGGACTCGGCAGTCACCAGAAAGACCACATTGACCCGGGTTTTCACACATGGTTCGGTCTTTCTCCGCAGGGCGACCCGCCGAAAGTGTCGCACAAAGCACGAACTCCGCAGCTTCAGCGCCGACTCCCAGGAGTCTCCTGAATAATGCACTTGTGAACCGAAAAGGCAAATCAACAGCCGGTAGCCATTGTTCCGAATATGCAGGTCAATGTACAGGACAGATGTAAAAGAATTCCACGCGAATTTCACAACTCACAGTGTCGCCCACGCACTCACTCAGTAGCAGGGCGACGGAACCATGTACTACCAGTCCAACATGAAGAAAATGCTATTGCAAACCTTAGCTACAAGCGTAAACCTGGCCTGAAGCCTTAACGGTACAATGCCTAACCACCATGTTGGTGACCGGAAGTCATATATATAATAAAACACCAATGTACAATTAGATCCCGAGGACACACAATAAATACAGACACATATACATACCTGACTAGAGCCTCTGTCCACGTAAACAAGGTCATTAAATGATTAAGTCTCGTGGGATGATTAATCGTATCAAGCGAATTTCCGCATCTGCCGTGGGCTTATATACAGTAGATTTCCTGATTCAACCCTCTTTAATTTGATATATAATACATGTTTGCTACCATATTAAATAACTTTTAAGCCATAATTGTAAAAACACCTACTTCCCATTTTCCGCCATCCATTTTTGTTTGGTCCAAATCTACTGTTTGTTTGGCATTGAATCAGTTAACATTGGGGGAAATAAGTGAAAATAATGTAGCAGAAGTAACAAAGACAAGTATGAATTTAACACAGTGGTGTTCATTACCTTTGTTGTTAACAAAACAAATATAATATAATAAAATTAATATGAAATGAAAACAATTAATATGATTGGAATATTTACGAATGTGAATGTGAAGGACGAGTGCGTCAAACGTTCTAATAACCAAGTATGTGAGTATGTGAAGAATAAGGCTGATCCATCAACGTATGGTGAGAATCCTAGCATAGCATTCATCTCTAGACTGGCAAATGTTTGTTTGCAGTCACAGTGGCCGAGCTTGATTATGGCTGGTCTTGTTCAGCATGATTTGAGAGCGTTTTCAACTAGCATGCCGTTCTGAATGTTTGAGTGGTCGAGTTTGTGTGAGCATTGGACATAATGTATGACTTCTGTCTGTCTGTCTGTCTGTCTGTCTGTCTGTCTGTCTGTCTGTCTGTCTGTCTGTCTGTCTGTCTGTCTGTCTGTCTGTCTGTCTGTCTGTCTGTCTGTCTGTCTGTCTGTACTGTCTGTCTGTCTGGTCTGGTCTGTCTGTCTGTCTGTCTGTCTGTCTGTCTGTCTGTCTGTCTGTCTGTCTGTCTGTCTGTCTGTCTGTCTGTCTGTCTGTCTGTCTGTCTGTCTGTCTGTCTGTCTGTCTGTCTGTCTGTCTGTCTGTCTGTCTGTCTGTCTGTCTGTCTGTCTGTCTGTCTGTCTGTCTGTCTGTCTGTCTGTCTGTCTGTCTGTCTGTTCTAATTAAGAAAACTAGATACAATGAAATTAAGCTTTAATATGGGGACATGAATAAAATCATTTTTATTAGACAGAAAACAAGTAGTATCACACAATAAATCTCTATCCCAAGCCATTACCATTAATACTGGAGTACCTCAGGGGTCTATACTTGGCCCTTTGTTATTTGCCATTTATATAAATGATCTTCCCTTATAACTTTCCTCGTCCTGCGATCTATTTGCAGACTACTGCACAGTACATGCAAACACTATTGATTGTAATGTGCTAGAATTATCCTTGCAACGGGAAATAAATAGTGTAGTTAATTGGAGTCATGCAAACCGCATGCAAATTAACATTTCTAAAACATGCATTACATCTAAAGCTATACGAACTAATAATAAAAATCCGGAGGACAGAAGAATTACCCCATGACTGGAAAGAGTCATTATTGATACCTATCTTTAAGAAAACAAATGCATCAATACTTCAAGAGCTGAATATTGAAGAAGGTTGGCTATTAAAAACGATAAAACAAAGAAAATTGAAATATTTTGGTCACTTGAAACGTCACGAAAGTTTGGAGAGAACAACAATGGAGGGGTATATGCCTGGGAAGAGAGGAGGAGGAAGGCCAAAGAGAAGATGGGTGCAGGATGTGGCGGATGATCTACAGATGGAAGTATCGGACGCGGGACATCTTGCTTATGAACGAGAGGTTTTCCGGAAGGTTGTTATGGGAGCGAAGTTATGCAAAGGACATGCTACTGAATGAATGAATCTTTAAGAAAGGAGACAAGTTCCAATGTGAAAATTATAGAGGAATATCACTCCTGTCCACAAGCTATAAGATACTATCCGCGGTATTACTAAATATACTAAAACCACATTCAGAAGACATATTAGGTGACTACCAGGCGGTTTTCAGACAAAATACATCAACAATAGATCAGGTATTTATCTTACGACAAATAGCCGAGAATAATTGGGAATATAAAAGAGATCTCCATAACATTTTTGTGGATTTTAAAAAGTCTTATGATAGTGTCCATAGGAATAGTCTATGGAATGCTATGCAGGAATTTGGAATACCAAGGAAGTTAATCAACATGACCAGACTATGCATGGAAGATACTTATAATATAGTAACATATAAAGGCAGACAATCAGACCCTTTCCAAATAACATCTGGCTTGAAACAGGGTGATGCACTATCGCCGCTCCTTTTCAACCTAGCTCTAGAGAAAATTGTAAGGAAGGTAAAGACGGAATGTGCTATTGGAGGAACATCCAGACTGCTTGGTTATGCAGATGATATAGATATTATAGGGGAAAATGAATTGGAAATATTGACTCACTTAAAGGAAAAAGCCCAACAGATGGGGCTGGTTATCAACCAAGATAAGACAGAATATATGGTAATTTCAAGAGACGGAACGGCTAAAAACTCTGGCCACATACAAGTAGATAATATGACCATTAAAAGAACGGAAACATACAAATACCTGGGTACAATCTTCAACTTCTCTAACATAAAAAGGGAAGAAATACAAACAAGAATCAACTCTGGAAATAAGATATACTATGCACTACAACATCTACTAAAATCAAATGCGCCATCTTGTAACACCAAGATCACAATATACAAAACACTGATCAGACCAGTTGTGCTGTATGGCTCTGAAACCTGGAGTACAACTAAAGGAGACGAAGCCTTGTTACAAACCTTTGAGAACAAAGTCTTAAGAGCATCTTTGGATACACACAGTGGAGAGTGGAAAAGAAGAAGCAAAAAAGACATTTATAATCTTAAGTCCCAGCTAACTACTGGTATTATGAAGGCTAATAGACTGCAATGGCTGGGGCATATGGAAAGAATGGAAGATAATAGGGAAACAAAACTCGCTTACACTGAGGAAATTAATGACCATAGACCCCGAGATTGACCAAGAAGACGGCGGAGAGATACTATACATACAGACCTACAAGCACTAGGAGTCAGCGACTGGCAAGAGAAGGTCAACCAGGAGACGAATGGAGACGGCTTGTATCTGCAGCAAAGAGAAAGTAGAAAGTGTAACCGAGCACAAGGCACTGGGTCTCATCGTTGATCAAAATCTAACCTTTAACTCCCACGTTCATGCTTTCGTCAAACAAATAGCCAAAAAAGTATACCAACTTGCCAAAATTAAAAATTTCCTTGACGAAAACACAAGAAAGATATACTATATTTCCCACATACAAACACATATTGATTATTGCTCCACAATCTGGGGTGGACGCTCCAAATCAACAACAAAACGCCTTCATTCGCCTTTGTTCAAATATAACGCAAGACATAGGGAACGACTAAATATACTTCATGTCCTTAAACCTAGGATATAGACTGTATAAAATAAGCTTAGCATACTCTGCCGCTCAGATGTGGAACAATCCTCCACAAGAAATCAAAGACACCACCAATCATTATACATACATTCGCAACCCGTTTGTACACTACCTCGGTGCAGACTACATGTCCCCCCCCCCCCCTCCCCCTAAAACAACAAAACAATAATAATGGTAGATTATCTCAAACGACAACTAGCCAGTAAACATTCCCATATGTATGGCACGTTACACCATCCTTAGGTATGTATAATGCCCATGTTAAACATTGCCTAAGTGAGTCATTTATTATTGATTATTTTTCATGCGTTTTAATACTTATTGTTTTTCTGTTGTCAAAGATTAGCTTCATAAGTGATGTTGAATAAACGAATGTATGAGAGGAAATAGAGAAGGGCAGAATGTCAGACGGGCCTGCGCGCCCAATTCTTAACCCTTTGAAAATAAAGATTGTTCTATCTATCTATCTATCTATCTATCTATCTATCTATCTATCTATCTATCTATCTATCTATCTATCTATCTATCTATCTATCTATCTATCTAGCTACCTACCTACCTACCTACCTACCTACCTACCTACCTACCTACCTACCTGTCGGTAATTCCCACGTTCAAGCGCTCATTAAACAAACAGCGAAAAAAGTCTACCAACTCGCCAAAATTAAAAACTTCCTTGATGAGGACACACGGAAACTATTCTATACTTCTCATATACAGACACACTTTGACTACTGCTCTACAATCTGGGACGGTTGTTCTAATTCAAACACCAAGCGACTTTACTCACCCCAGAAACGGGCCATGAGTCTAATTTATAGCAAACATTTATCTGACAATCCTAGCCTGTATAAACGCCTTCAGTTACTACCATTCCGCAAACGCCTGCTTTTCAATAAAGCTAAACTAATTCACAAAATCCTGCATCGTAATGCCCCAAATTACCTTTGGCCATTGTTTAAATATAATGCTAGACACAGTCATCATCATCAAGTGCCGTGCCGGCTGGCGTAGGCGTTCATGGCTCTCCATAGATCTCGGTCTTTGGTTTTCTGGATCAACTCTGCTGCTGATATTCCTCCATGCCACCGTCTCAATCCATCCAGCATCACTTCTCTTGGTCTACCTCTGCCCCTCTTCCCCTCGATCTTTCCAGTTGTTACGATGTTCTCCAATGCCTCTCTTCTCATCACATGACCGAGGAAAGCTGTTTGTCTCTGTCTTATTGTTGTATATAATGTTCTAGTTTCGTTAGCCTGTTTCAGGCAGTCGTCGTTAGTTACTCTGGCAGTCCAAGGAATTCGCAACATTCGTCTCAGGAACCACATCTCTGTTGCTTCTAATTTCTTCTTAATTTGTTCATTTACATTCCAAGATTCACTGCCATACAGCAAAACTGGTTCTACATAGCATTTCAGCACTCTCTTTCTTACATTCAGTGATAGTGACTTATTGCATAAGATACTCTTCATTTTCTGAAATGCGGCTTTTGCCTGCCCTATTCTGCTCCTAATCTCTGTTGTACATCTTCCATCTGATGTTATAAATGCCCCTAGGTATCTAAAATTATCAACTTGGTTAAGGATTTTCCCTTCTATATCTATGTCACATTTTGGTGTCACCATTTTCTTTGATATTACCATTGTTACTGTTTTCTTGATATTCAAGGAGAGTCCTTTCCTTGCACTCTCTGTTACTACTACGTCTAATAATTGTTGTAGGTCTGTTGAATTATCCGCCACCAATACTGTGTCATCTGCATAGCGTATATTATTTATATTATAACCTCCAACTAGTATTCCTGGCATCTCTTTGATCTCTCTCATTATTACTTCGCTATACAGGGAGAAAAGATCTGGTGACAAGACACACCCTTGTCGTACTCCTAGCTTTATCTGTTCGTAACTACCCTCTTTATTTCCCATTTTAATTGCTGCTACTTGGTTCCAGTAAATATTCTTTATTGTTCTTAAATCTTTTCCATCAGTGTTGATATCTTCCAACATTTTAATCAGTTCATCATGTTTTACTTTATCAAACGCCTTAGTATAATCTATGAAGCACAACTATATGTCTCTCTGTTTCTCTATTGATCTTTCTATTAGTGTCCATAATGTATACATTGCATTGTTTGTGCCCTTTCCTTCCACAAAACCATACTGTTCTTCACTAATTTCCATTTTTATTTTCTTTTTGGTTCTTCTCATTATGATTCTGAGTAGAAGCTTAGTGATATGGTTTATAAGGTTAATTGTACGAAAATCTTCACAATCAATTGCTCCTGGTCTTTTTGGTATAGCTATAAATACAGATTTCAGCATATCACTGGGTAAATATCCACTGCTGTAAATATCATTCAACATTTTGGTTAATATATCTACTCCAAATTCTCCCAATACTTCTAATTCTTCTATTGTGATTTCATCTGGCCCAGCTGTTTTTCCTTTCTTCATACGTTTCATAGCGTCAGCGACTTCTTCTTTCAGAATAGGTGGACCTTCTAAGTTACTATCTTCTGTTAATTCTTCCCTTTCTCCGTCATATAATTCTCTTATATACTCATTCCACCTCTTCATTATAGCATCTTCCTCTATTATTATCTTTCCTGTTTTTGATTTCAAACACCCTGTATTTATTCTTATTTTTCTTCCTGTAAGCTCACTGATTTGTCTGTGCATATTTTTTGTATCTTTAATGGAATTTAATTCAATTTTTTTGCGTTGCTCGTTTAACCAACTTTCTTTAGCCTTCCCACATTTATCTTTTATTTCTTTATTTATCTTAGCGTATTCTTGTTTGTCATTTTTACTCTGTTTTCTTTTGTCCATCAGTTTTAAGATATCTTCATTCATCCATTTTTTCTTAGCTATTTTGCCTCTCTCCGGTAATACTTCTTTGCTAGTTTGATGAATGGAGTCCCTTAACATTTCCCATTGTTCATCTATACTCTGTATTTTAGTTATTGCATTGTACCTATTTTTCACAGTCACTCTGTATTGTTCTTGCATTTCTTTATCTATTTTCAGAACCTCTTTATTAAGACTCATGTTCTTAACCATTTTTTTCCCTCTCTTTAATCTTACTTTTATTTGTCCACATAGTGGTACATGATCACTATTACAGTCAGCACCAGGCATTGTCTTTACATTAATTAAAGCATTTCTAAATCTTTTATTAATTAGTATGTAGTCAATTTGGTTGCGTATTTTCTTATCAGGGCTTATCCATGTGTACAGTCGTCTTTTATGGTGTTTAAACCATGTGTTTCCAATTATCATATCATTGATATTTGCCCATTCTATTAGCTTTTCCCCTCTTTCATTTCTTGTACCTAAACCATAATTCCCCACTACATCCTCCATTTTTCCCTTTCCTACTTTTGCATTAAAATCACCAAGTATTATCTTTATTTCTTGTGATCCAATTTGAGCCATCGCCATTTCTATTTCGTCGTAAAAGTGTTGTATTTCTTCATCACTACTGCTTGTTGTTGGTGCATATACTTGTATATTATTTATGTCTATTGGTTTGCCTTTGATTTTTACCATAATAACTCTATCTGAAATACACCAGTATCCATTAATTGACTTGGCTGTTTTTTCATCTAATATTATTCCTACACCTTTTTCATATGTATCCCCTCCAGAATAAATTATTGTGTGATTGTCAGCTATAATTTTGCCCGATCCCTTCCATCTCATCTCACTAACGCCTAGAATATTCATTTTCATGCTATCCATCTCTCTTAGAACATTGGTCAACTTTCCTAGCTCATTTAATGTCCTAACATTCCATGTTCCTACTCTAAATTTATTTATTTTAGTTAAGTTTTTGCCATCAGTAGCTGGATGACGGTCTGGTGTCACCTGTGGCTCATGACTGTCCCTACCGAACGAGGATGCCCTAAGACAGCCATTAACGTCCTTCACTAACTTTAAAATATGTTTTGCCATGAAGTCTTGGGAAGATAATGTGGTGGTTTCCCCTTGCCTTCCACATTCACATGGTGGTCTTTTTACCTCTACCTTTGACAGCCATTTCCGACTGTAAGGACAAGTGAGTGCCCTGCCCTGCTCAGCTGCAGAGTTGTCCACTTATTCCGGTGGATACTCGGTCCCCAGAGCTGTGTTAACCACACCGTGGTGTGTTTCCATCCTCTACCGCGGGGAGGTGCAGTTGGGATTTTCCCTTCATAAAGTTATGGTCTCTGACCAAAACTCTCCAGTACTTTTAGAGAACCCAGACACAGTAAACGTTTAAATATACTACACATTCCGAAGCCTGGGATTGACTTATACAAAACAAGCTTAACGTACTCTGCAGCTCAGCTGTGGAACAATCTTCCACAAGAAATCAAAGACATCACCAATCCCTATTCATATAATCGCAAATTATTCGAACACTATCTCAATACGGATTACCTTCCCCCTTAATAATAGAGATAATAATAATAATAACAACAAAACCCTAGTATAACAGCCTGTCCCCTTTTTGTAGGCCAGTATATTCCACATGGCTAATAACAAGTGTCAGACCATTATCTAATATTACTGAGTCGTGTAGTTTTGATGTTCGCATTTTGCCCATGCCTTTATAATGCATATCTTTTATATTGTTGCTGTTCTTTGTTAGCCTTGAATGATGTGTGAATGAAATAATGTATGAAAGAGAGTGATAGAAGGGCAGAATGTTAGACGGGCCTGCGTGCCCAATTCTTAACCCTTTGAAAATAAAGTTTGTTCGTTCGTTCGTTCGTTCGTTCGTTCGGTCGATCCTGTCTCTCTCTGTCTCTGGTTGGCTGGCAGGCTGGCTGTCCCTCCTTTTGCTCTCTCTCTCTCTCTCTCTCTCTCTCTCTCTCTCTCTCTCTCTCTCTCACTCACACACACCCACACGCGCGCGCCCCCCCCCCATATATATATATATATATATATATATATATATATATATATATATATATATATATATATATATATTATATATATATATGTGTGTGTGTGTGTGTGTGTGTGTCAGTCAGTCTCCCTAAAGGCACAGTTCACACAGGACAACTGAGAGTCGTCTACATACGCGCGCCTGGCGGGAATCCCAACAACTCGACCTTATGAAAGGTCAGGTTCACGTGCCAGCTAGTAAATATCGCCTGTGGATAATCCCGATAAACAAATGTGAAACTGGTTCAACTGTACCTCTGGAGTGGCTGTCATCTTGTGAGAGGTACTACACGGCGTTCACCTGTTTAGATATGTACATTTGTGTCATATCTATAACAACCCCTTCTTCTCCCCCTCCCCCCCCCCCCCCCCCCCCCACACCCAAATTCCGAACTCAGAGGTTGCGGATCTGAATGTGTTGTATCTATTTAAACTAATACGTTGCGCTTGGTGAACAACCGTTGTTGATTCTGTTGGAAATGTATTGAAGAATTGGCATTGCGTTAAATAAAACAAGAGTTAACATGGTCTCTGTTTGATATAAATCGTTGTGTATTTTGTTGTCACGGGCAAATGACTACATTGCCTTCCCATGATTTCATGGAGTTCTGCAGTATTATTTGGTCATTCAATGAAGCGAGCGGCATTGGAAAACATCGTGATGACTGGGAAAACATTGGGATAAAGAGGCAGAGGTACACCGAGAGAAATTATACCGGATGGCTGAGACTGTGGCATGAAGGAATGTCATCAGCTGAGTTGATACTGAGCACCAAGGACCAAGATCTGTGGAGAGACCTGCACGCCTACCCTAATTGGCTCCGCACTTAATGATGATGTGTATCTTGTTTACATTTCGACATTTCTGTTGGAAACTGTGTGTTGTTTATGATGGAACATTGAAGCTGTTTATGTTGGGAATGTTATTGTTGAACTTGTGTTTGAACATTGACGCTGTTTATGTTGGAATATTGACATTGTTTATGTTGGAACATTGACATTGTTTATGTTGGAACATTGACATTGTTTATGTTGGAACATTGACATTGTTTATGTTGGAACATTGACGCCGTTTATGTTGGAACATTGACGCCGTTTATGTTTGAACATTGACGCCGTTTATGTTTGAACATTGACATTGTTTATGTTGGAACATTGACATTGTTTATGTTGGAACATTGACATTGTTTATGTTGGAACATTGACATTGTTTATGTTGGAACATTGACATTGTTTATGTTGGAACATTGACATTGTTTATGTTGGAACATTGACATTGTTTATATTGGAACTTTGACATTGTTTATGTTGGAACATTGACATTGTTTACGTTTGAACATTGACATTGTTTATGTTGGAACATTGACGCCGTTTGTTTTGGAACATTGACATTGTTTATGTTGGAACATTGACATTGTTTATGTTTGAACATTGACGTCGTTTGTGTTGGAACATTGACATTGTTTATGTTGGAATATTGACATTGTTTATGTTCGAACATTGACATTGTTTATGTTGGAACATTGACATTGTTTATGTTGGAACATTGACATTGTTTATGTTTGAACATTGACGCCGTTTGTGTTGGAACATTGACATTGTTTATGTTGGAACATTGACGGTGTTTGTGTTGGAACATTGACGCCGTTTATGTTTGAACATTGACATTGTTTATGTTGGAACATTGACATTGTTTATGTTGAAACATTGACATTGTTTATGTTGGAACATTGACGCCGTTTGTGTTGGAACATTGACATTGTTTATGTTGGAACATTGACATTGTTTATGTTTGAACATTGACGTCGTTTGTGTTGGAACATTGACATTGTTTATGTTGGAACATTGACATTGTTTATGTTGGAACATTGACATTGTTTATGTGTGAACATTGACGTCGTTTGTGTTGGAACATTGACATTGTTTATGTTGGAACATTGACGGTGT